>VZTM01015175.1:35549-172597 GCA_013400555.1 Jacana jacana | reverse complement strand
AATGACAGTATGTAATTGTAGTGCAGTTTATCAGTAAAGGAGTTGTCTTTTAATTAAGAGACAATTGTGTGCGTTTTCTGATAAGTTCTAGTCAGTGTGTCTCCAAATGTCTGTCTAGTATTCTGTCCTTACTGTAATACCTAACGTAATGACCTGAAGAACAACCAAATCCTGGCAAAAATTAGTATTTTCTTTGTCTCTTGATGGCAGCAAAATGGTAACGCAGCATAAACTGAAGCTTCCAGTCCCCTGTCTGGCCAGTTGCAGGTAGCATGATGAAAAGGGGCAGGGTCCAAATGCTGCCCACTTCAGCTAACTAATGCAGTGAGACGGTGTCTCTTAACCCTAAGCAAGGAAGAACCACTGCAGAACATTCCTGACACACCATCTCATACTGTCTTGGTAACTAAGTCGGGTTGTTCTGCCTTTCATTCTGCCCAGCTGAAGAAACTCTGTCCCTTGCTTATCCAGTTAGACCATGTCATAATCCCCATGCCACTGGGCTGCGTGCCAGTACATTTTTAAAGTGTATTGCTCCTGACTTGTGTGTTCATCTTCCTCGTAACATGATTGATTTCAGTCACTGGGCCAGAAATGCCCTTCCAAATTGTCACTGCTTAAGGGCACTGCTCAGGGAAAAATACAGACACAAATCATCCCCCAAAATAAAAAGGTCAACTAGTATTGAATTAGTTCATTCCACTGTCCTCAGTGGAATTAGCAATGTACTCTTAAATTGCTTCTTGATTGAGGACTTTTGCCTCATTAATCCTAAACAACCTATGAACAGCGTTAAAGTCTAATAGAGTAATGAATGAGACTTGAGAGACCACACGCTCTGCAGAAGGCAACGGGCTACTTCATAATCCTGAAATACACAAACGACCACGCAGTGTCTGCGGAGCCTATGGCTGGCTTAGAGAGAGCGTGTACCCAGCTCCTGCCATGAGGAAGACTCGGGGGCTCAAGCTGGTATTACCTCCCAGAGTTTAACCAGTGTAAGTCCTAGGAGGTGGTTGTAGTGGAACTGGGGTGTGTTACTGCAGCCACCTTACAGCCAGTCTGACCGATACAGGACAAGGTAGATGTCCCCACAGATCTCTTCTGAAGGAAAGTTAATAGGATGCAATACGCTTTCTCCCTGTGACTCCCTCCTCCTCTCACTGATGCGGTGGGTCCTCATCTAGTTTTCTCCTGGCTTCTTACATGTGCTCCAGTGGATGAACCTGTAGCTACACCGTGGTCTTCTGACATTGACTATGAGTTATTTGAGTCTTCTCTTTGTTTCTCGTTTTCCTTCCTTTCTTTCTTTCCTTTGAAGAAGAAAAAAAAAAACCTGTTTCAGTTTTGCCTTCGTTCATCAGCAAGGACAGATTTCTGATACCTGTGGGCTGCGTCATTTGGGCTGGACAAAGGACTTCAGCAAACCTACAGATTTTGCAGTTGTTGCCCAGTTGAGAATTGCTGCTGGCTTAATATTGCAGTATTATTTGATTTCTGTGTTGTCTACTAGTATATTCCTCCTCTCCATTTCTCTCCACTCCTCTTACCTTCCCCATCTCGTTCAGAGAAGAGGGGTCTGTCCTGGGTGTGTGGATATCACCATATCACCAGTTCAGCCGAACACTGCACCTCTCTCTGCACACAGAAGCACCAAATTAACTGTGTGATGTTATTAATCTAATCTTTGTTCTTTCCTCACCCGTCTTCCTAGATGCTGTTTGTGCCTCTGACCTAGAGGTGCATGTGTAAATTAGACTCTAAACTTTTCAGCTCTGGGAGCAGGGTGGGTTTTTTTAAAATACCTCAGAAAATTTCTGGTGCCGTTATGAATACTAATGAGGATAATTAGGCAATTTCCCTTGGTAGTGATGAAGGAAAAAATCCTGAAACTATGGGGAAGGCCGGAGGGAGTCATTAACTTCCTCTTGCAACTTCCCCACAGTCAGCAGGAGCATTCACTCGCCTTGTCAAGTAGTCATGGAAGGGCCCTGTCTTAGTCCATTTGTTTCCCACCTCCCACGTTCCTGTGGCATCAGCACAGCTGAGCGGATGCGTCTCTGTGTGGCTGCACAGGTAACACCCCGCCCCCCTGCTTTTTATTAATGTCAAAAGACATTTTCAGCCCTGCAGGGGACAGACAGCATTACCGTCTGGTCTCACGTTGAGTTATTAATTTAACCAAAAATTTCAATTTCAGGTAGCCCGAGGTTAGTTTTCTGCCTTGGCAGCCCCTCATCATTCCAGTAGTGTCCCAGTAATAACCTTTGCCTGCCTCATTACCTTTTTGCATGCATAATAGCAGGGTGTTCTGGGGGATTAAAATAAGCATGGATCAAAATGGTGCATGGTTGTCTGGGTATTTTATAATGGTTTCTTCACCTGTTCAGTGTGGACCTTATTCCAGGAGCATTGTAGGGAAAACACACATTTTAAAGACCAGCATCCATTTTCTTGTACAGATCATAATCTCTGTAAACTGTATTGCAGGGTTTTAATGAGGCTGCTGTTTGCAAAGATCTTTCTCCAAGAGTATTGGATGGCAGAGAGTATTAAAAAGGAAAAGTAATTAGTGAAGGACAAAATGCAAGGAAAAAATCAGAGCACTTTTTCCCAAGTCAATTTTTAATTGCATTTGTAGGCAGCAAACCTGTTAGGTTCTTCTTCCCCATAAATGTTAAGTACAGAGGTTTCACCGCTCCGTTATAGCTCCATAAATTAGCTTGATCATAACAAGTCCTTTAAAGAACAACTGTTGCTTCCTTGAAAAGTTTGTAAATCAAGCTTAAGTCTATTTAAATCTATTCTTTTTCTTCCCTCCAATTTTAATATTATTGGTGTTTTCATAAAACCAGGATCTCTGTTGCTTGTTTCCTACTCAGTCCCTATTCCCCAAATCTGACGCTTTCATAGACAGCTGTAATAAGGAGAAGATCGTAATAATGAGTAGTAAATAATTGCTGGATGAGGGCAAGCTTCTTAGAGGCAAACCCAACTCTTTCCAGGTAATGAGAGGGAAAATATATCTGTAAATATATGGAAATGTGGATAAAGAGATTGAGGGTCCTCCTTGCAGAAGTGTTGATCTCTCACAAATGGTATGACATTTCTCAAGAGATCTCAGCCTCTAATTAGGACTTTTAAAACGTCACATTTTTTCAAAAGATGAGCGTGTCAGTATCTCTCATTACTCAGAAGAGTGATGGTAATTGTTCATATATTTTTCAGCTACATGTTTCTCATTGTGGAAGGAAGACTTGGACACTGTTCTTTTGGGAGGGATGTATTATGGTACCTCCTGGGGTGTTGGGGAAAGCTGGATTTCCATACAGGGGAGAAAAGTGAGTGTGGTTCTGAGGGATGTGTCCGTCTTTCTTCTTGTAAGTTGCTTGAGGAGCTGCATGTGGCTTTAATGATGAGATAAGATAAAGTAAAAGCAGTTTCAGCTGTATAGTTGTGAGTGCTTTAATGAGAAAAGTGTTTGTGTGGGGAAGGGAATGCTGGGGAAAAAGCCTAAAATGCTTCTGGGGCTTTTCCTTGTTTTAAGGGAGTGGTGAATGCTCTGGGTGCATCAACAGTAACTAGAAAATACCAATTGTTTGCAGTTGCTTTGGGGGAGAGGGTAAAACCAGAGAGGAGCTGGTCAAGAACAGTATTGCCTGCCCTGACTGGTCAAGGATGTATTGATACCAGGAGGAGGGAAGTGACGGTATGATTATGGGAGTGAAAATGCCACATTTCCTAGTGGATACCTCTCTGCATTAAAGCACATGCAGGTTCTGTTTTATAGAAATATTTGGTTTCACTACATTCATTACCTTGAATAATGAGTAGTTGCAAAGACTTGGTTTTCTTAGTACTTTAGAGTACGGTTCTGGCTCTTGAAATCACCAGAGGCAGGTTGGTGGCATAGGGAGTAATGGTTTTAACATTCCCCAAAGATACTCGGTATTGCTGGTGTGATGGTAGAGCTGGTCCCAGGCCTGCTGCCTTCACTGGTTTGCTGGAAAGTGATGAATAATCAAATGGGTCATTTCTGCTCAATTGCTGTAATTTATTGTCCCACTGAATCCAGATTTTCTGAATGTTAATGAAAAAAATACCTATCACACCAGCTCATGCCGTTCTATTTTATGACCTTATTAAATCTTACACTTTCTTATCATGCAGTGACAATTACTGGAGTGTAGGACAGAACTCCTTCTCTGCATCAGCTGTGGCATGTACACTTCCTCTTGTCACGGGTACAGGCAAATGATTTAGCCCAAATGAGCGGTCCGGAGAGATATTTCTACTCTCCTGACAGGATTGTATAACAAGAGAAAGGCCATTAACAAATACAAAGGAATAAGCAGAAGGGAGAAGGCAGGTGAAGAATGGGGAAGTAAATCTTTAGGTCTGTCACTTCATAATAAAATAACCTTCGTGTTAAGATTTAATGAGCTGGTTATCCCACTAAAAAGGGAGGGAAATGCTGTCATCCTGCATTTCCCAGGGATTTTTGGCACAAGACATATCTGCTTACCTGGGCGAGCCCAGGAGGGTGGTGTGTGTGCCTCCAGGTACATACCCAGTGCTGTCTCCTTATTAGTGTGATGTTTCTGCCTCCAGAACCAACCCAGTAGAGCAGTGTGTGTCTGCAGGCAGAGCGGAACTGGTGCTCTCTCTGCAGTGGCACAGTGAGACTGAGACTTCAGTAAATGACAGTGTTTTATTTTTATATACTCCCAGACAGGCAGTGCTACTTGTTTGCATCACGAGAATTTCTCAGCTTTGCATTGATTTCAGTAGTTACTCTTCAGCTACCCTTCTCATTAATTCTGTAGAAAAATTATCCTTGTACAGGCATGATTAAGAAGTAAGAGCCCTCATTCACAGCAAAGTACGCATTACTACAAGGTGATGCAAAACAAAACACTTCTAATATTTCTGATATAAAGAACTTCTTAAAGTGCCTACTTAAAAGCTTCTTTTGAACCCTGGATTCATCAGAAGGCATTTTTCAGAGCTAATGATTTATTCATATGTAAAATAGCCATGCTAATAATGTGTTTTGCCTACTATAGTGCATAACTCACTGCCACACTATAGGGGCTGTTGTTGTGTGGTCCTGTCTCATAAATGCAGTCACAAAACACTGTCTAAGCCATATCGCTTATTTCAGCTGCCAAAGCCCACTAAGAACACATAGTTTTTACAGTGTTGGTAAATAGTCACTTAATAATTAGAGGTACAAATCCAGCCCCTGAGCTATCAGCCACTCTGATTGTCAGTGCTCCGAAGAGTTCAAGTACTGAGAGATAATATAGTGGGTTTGTCTCCTGGGAGGCAGAGGAGGTGGAAGTATTGCTGTGTCCAGTTTAGAGAGAGAAATCTGAGCACCCCAAAGTCGGATACTGGATGTCACCCACAGGTTGTAGCACAGCATCTGAGTCCCGGCTGGGAGTCTCGGGAGTCTTACTGTTGGTTTTCCTCTTTGTTCTCTCTTTTCTAGCAGATGTTACTACCTTAAGCAGGGTCATTCTCCTTTTCTATGCTAGCGGGATAATGCCATTCCACCAGGGAATTAAACATTGCCCAGTTTGACGCTTTGCAGCCAGCAGTGAAGCATTGTGTTGAGTACAGACTCCTCTCAGCAGTTCAGAGAAGAGCGGGGAAGGCAGCAGTTCAAAGCTGGAGATGTGGCATCTGATCAGCCTCCGGGTCCCTCCTCTTTGATCTGTCGGGTATTACATGGCGAGCCTTGAAGCGGGGTGCAGAGACGGTGGAGGGGGAGCGCTGTTTGCTTTATATTATCAATCCCATGTTTTGAAATCAAGGGTAGGAGTCGAACAACTCATTGCAGCAGAGTTCATGCCTCCCCACGAAGTGCTTTCCCCTTTGAGAGGACAGAGTATCTTGATCAAACGCTACCCAATTTGCTGAAGAGTTTCAGCAGGGCTTTGGGTGTCAGAGCAGGACTTGCCAATGCCATAGTGGTGGGGCTGCCTGTTTTATAAAGCCTGTCTGATATTCCAACACTTGTGAGAGATTCTCCCACACTGAAAAAGCAAAGTTACTTCAGGGCAGATAGTTTCAATGCCACATTAAGTGTGAAGCTGATTGGAAGAATTCCAGCAGATCTTTTCTTTCGAGGTGACAGGCAGCAACAGGACTTCACAGCCCCCTGACGCCTCTCCTGGGTATTGGGGTGGGGAGTGATTCCAACTGTGTTATGGAAGTTATACCTAAATTAGGTAAAAGTCTATCATAATACTTTTTTTTCCCCTGTTGAGTGGAGAAAGAGTATTACAGGTGCTTCAGCCATGGGAAACACCAGGATGTCAAATTGCTGGGGAATCGCAAACACTGGTCACTGCTGCAAATTGTAGCAACTCCTCAGGGATTGGGCTCGTTTAGGGTTGGATGGTTGGGGTTTTTTTTTTACTAAAAGCTTTCTGTAGGCACTGACCACTATGTGTGGTTTGAATCTCCTGTTGTTTCGTAAATAAAGCTGACATAGAAAAAAGAGCAAACAAACAAAAACAAAATAAGGGAAAATAGCCTTGACGTTGTGGTAAATATTGGAATCCTAACAACATAAAATCAAACCAGTATCTCGCAAGTACAAGAGAAAAAAAATGCAAAAAAGCACAAACCTCCTTCGCAGAGGACAGATTGGGATTTATTCAATTTAGTTTAAATTAGTCTGTGGTGTTTGTAACCAGGAGTAGTTCTCTCCAGTGTTGCCTCCTGTCACAACAGAAGGGTTTAAGGATTTGAGTAAGCAACCAAATGGCCTTAAAACAAAACAAAAAATAAACATGCGGGGAGAGAAACCGTTTCTCTCCTTATCTTTTCTCTATCCACCAACCACAGCCCTCTCTCCTACCGCGTATTCCTCAGTAGCTCCCTCACCAGCTGTTGGGAACACACTGTGATAAATTTTTCCGGTCTCTGCAGCAGGTCCCTGGGGAACTTTGATGGCACTGAACAAGTCTGTGTGACCTGTTTGTGTGAGGAGCCACCACCATAGCTGTGGGGGCAGCTCATTGCTTCATTCCTCCTCACAGATTCTGTAGTTATTCTTCTAAAGGCTGTGCAGATAGAGCAGGCCTGAGACCAAGATGATGGTGCACTGGATGGTGAGCTGAAGCAGGTTGCCGCTCGTTGGATGAGCTCTCAGGCATTATGTGACCATGTGGTTATTGTACTAGAGATTTGCTTCACAAAAAGCCTTTAATCTGGAGGAGGATGTTAGAAGTGACAGGAATTGATGTAAATTTGCAATTACAATAAACTTTGTAATGCTACAATAACTTAGTTTCAGGTAAATTCCTGACACTGAACAGTGTCTCCCTTCTGACATTCAGGGTCTCATTTAAGTGGTGTCAGTTGTTAATTATTGCTGGTATGTTTAGGCTTGAAGTAGAAGAAAAGGGATATTTGTGCATGTGAGAAGCCACATGGGGAGGAAGCTTTCTTTGAAGTGTCCTGCAGGTGCCAGTTTGGCAAGGAAGAGGTGAACCTTTGCTATATGGTGAGATGACTCTGAGTCCAGAAGAGGAGGATAGTGGGGTACCCTGGGGCTTTTTACAAAGTGACAGCGCATTTCTCAAATGATCAAACTTTGTGAAGGAGGGAAAGCAACTTAATTTGTCCATCAAGGAAGGAGGAGCCATACCTGGCAGGAATGTGATAATCAGAGTAAAAAAGCGAACTCATTTTATTAAAGCAAAATGCCCTGGTGTTTTTGGGTGCTACCTTGTTTCTGAGGTGCCCGGGTGGCTGCGGGCGGCAGCTCTGCGTGCATGAGGGAACCTGGCACGGGGATAACGGGAGTGCCCCCCCCTGCGTTCGGTGGAGACCATCATTCTGCTCCCAGATAATCTGACAGCAGCCTCTGCTTGCACTGTAATTTCTAAGTGGCTGTTCATGAAATCACAATGCAATGAAGTTCTTGCAATAGAGTATGATATTTCTTCACAAACATAATTAATCATGAATAATTTTACAGTGAACACCAGAGACAGTTAACAGGATAGTCCTGTTTATTACAAAGGCTGGCCATTACATTATCTGGTGTACGATATCGTGGATGATAACAATTTAAATGCATGTAATAAACTGTTTGAAGGGTATCTTGATTTGTAACAGCTTGTCCTGGCATCCCCTGCCATTAAGAAAACATTTTCTACCATCTCAGTTAAGGTGAGTGCCATTCTGCAGGCGAACACATTTGTAGCTGACACTTAATTGTCTGTGTTGCGGTGACACAGCGGTAACGGGCGTGCAGAGCACACCCTTCCAGAAAAGGGCTTTGCGCTCTGTCTAGCGGGAAGCTGAAGGCTTTGTCTCACCTTCTAGGCTTTGTTTACATGAAGATACCATCTGGCTGGGAGTGCTGTGGAAGGGATGTGAAGGGACTATGTATGTATCACTATTCCTTAGATGCTGACAGTAGCTAAATTATTAAAACCAAACCCCAAACCCGCAGTATTGCTCTGGTTTAATCCAAGGGATCCATCATTCCCAATCTTCTCCCTGCAGTGGTGAGGGGAGGCATCTGTGTGTGTGCGTGAAGAAGGTACGTGCAGGTGATTCTGGATTCACTTGCCCCTTCCCTGTGGGGTTGCAGTGGATTGGTGATAGCTCCTCAGTAATCAGAGGCTCTGATTGCAGGACTGAGGGCTCTATTTGCTGATATTTCTATTCTTTTAAGTGGGATCTGAAGTTATGATCTCAGCTGTGTGGGGAGGATTAATCAAGAAAATGAGTTCTCATCTGGTTCAGCTCAGTAAAGGGTATTACAAATCAAGATTACATTTACATGGTAAATGGGGGCAGAACTAGGAGCTTTGTTTCCAGTGACAGAGGATTCCAGGTACAACCACTTCCTGAATTCAGAGGTGGAAATTCTGCATTTTAGAGGGAATTGTCAGTGTGTGTGGGTACGCCGGGAGGTTCTGCATCTTCCAGCTTGCAAAGAGCAGAATAACGTTTGTTGGCTTTACAGTGCAAAGGACAAAGATGTCCAAGTTCTGGAGTAGGGCTTGTACGTGTGTTTAGACCAATAAATAAGGCATTTTTTGTGAAATACCTTAAATCACAGTTTAGGTAGAATGTAATTGGCATTCTTTGGGTTGTAGTTCAGACTAGTATGAAAGCAGGAGGATATTCCTGAACTGTTTCAATGGTGTCAGGAAAGATTAAACTTCAGTTCTGTTACTATCCATGTAGATTTTTGCAGGCTTTCTGGAAAAAGGTGTCCAGTACACAGTTTTCCAGCATAAATTCCCATACAAGGCTCACTACAAAACCCTATAAGCACCCCAAAGCACTCGTATCAGAACGTCCCCATCCCTGGAGGGGTTCAAGGCCAGGCTGGAGGGGGCTTGGAGCCACCTGGTATGGTGGGAGGTGTCCCTGCCCAGGCCAGGGGGTGGCACTAGGAGGGAGGCTTTGAGGTCCCTTCCAACCCAAACCTTTCTATGATCTTGTTTTATCACAGAAATTACGAGGCCACTCACACAGTCATCTAAGATGTCAGTAAAAGACTCTTTATTCATAAATAACTGATATGCAGTAATTTACGTCTGTACATTTATCTTCAAAAGCCATACAATTTCTGCAAACTCTACATAAAACATCCAAACTGTCCATTATTACTTTTTCCGTACAATATAACACAGCTGTTTGGCATTACCAAATATATATATATGTATATATATTTATATATGTACATGTGCTGAAAAAAGAAGCCAGTGCAGCCTTTTCCAAGGAGTCTTTCCCAAGTATTTTACTGTACAACATTCAGAATTTACATTGATAGAACAAGGCACAGAAAGTGTGGTATGAAGCCAAGGCCATGCTTTTAATTTAACGTTCTGTCTCTTCCCTACTCCTTCAGCTTCATACTAAAGAAAGCATTCAAACCTCTGCTCTTTTTTCAGTTCTAAACACACTGAAACCGTGGGGAGAAGCAGGGGGAGGGAAGAATGCTCAGTCAAATGAGCATGAACCAACATTTTCAGAACCTACTCATTGTGAAAATAAAGGAGCAGAAGAGAAAACAGGTCTCTCTCAAGGAGTAACTTGTGGGGTTTTCCCTCTTTTTAAAGAAATCAGTATTTATCTTGTATTTGAATAAGTTGACGTTCCCCCTCCCCTTTTCACCAAAAGGCTGGCCATAACTGTTGAAAATGCAATGGAAATTTTCCAGTTAGCTCTAGTCCCACATAACAGCTGTAATTCTCACCAGACTGACCAGCTTCCCACTTTACTTCATCCAATTTAGCAAAAGGTAAACACTTCATGTCTTTGTACCCATGTGTGAAGTGTGTCGCAGCGGGCAGGGATTTGATGAAGAGGTGGGAGAGGTCAAATCTCCAAAGTGACAAATGTCAGTTTGCTGTTCCCAAACACACACCAGAAGTGTGTATGTGCCCCAGTGAGGCATCGAAATAGCTGTAGATAGTTGTACCTGTGTGCACTGGTTGCTGATGCGGCAGGGAACTTTGTGAGGTTCAGTGCCGGTATCTGGGTTTGAGATTGAAAGTGGAAAGAATGCAAAAGCCTTACAGCTTCCTGAAAAACGTTCCACCCTCCCGCTCCAGCTGTGGGACACAAGTGGGGGAAACATGAAGAAGGAATGGCTTGAACAGATACCATCATCATAAAGTTAATATTCCAAATTTCAGTATGGGATATACCAAGTCTTACATCATTTAAACTGCAAAACCGAAGCTTCAGTCAGTGAGGATTTGTTAGGAAACGGTCTTGTTCTCTGCAGCAAACACACTTGCTGTTGGACCCGTGTCTTCCCCTTCCTGCTGTATCTAACAAACCAGGCTCGGTGCAGAACACCCTCAACTTCATTTTGTGCTACACATTTCCTTTTGGGATTAGACAGTAAGATTTATATACAGAGACCAGATAACACAGGGCTTTGACATCATCTTAAATCTGCAGAAGTACATTCTCAACCAAGGTCATCACACCAGGGGCAGACAAACTACGGCTCTACAGTAGGTGAGTGTCTAATCTCGTTAGATTACAGCACACCACGGCACAGACCAGGGAGGGGCCGGCTAATGGCCCCATCCCACAGCTAAGTTTTCACAAGCGACTTCAGCTCTAGATGCCCCGTGAGGGCAAGGCAAGAGGCCACCCATTGAGTCCTGGTCACCTGGATTCCCTTGTAAAGCACAAACCAGTTATTCAATACAACCGAACAGCTTATTTAAAAGCAGCTTTTGCAATAGCTTGAAAATTACAATACACCCCTACCCACCCAAGCCCCAGACAAGAAACACTAGTAAAATCTGTACTATTCACCTCTAATACAAAAAATATAGTGGCAAATTCCTAGACATTTATTTTAATTTTTGGACAAACAGTGAATGTGGAGACTGACAGGTTTTTCTTTTCAGTGTGGCAATGAGCAGAACAGCAGTTCTCTTCTCTGCATTGCGGACTCTGTTGCTATCAAATGATTCTCTAAGTGACTCTTTACTCTTAGAGTGATTTATTTGTGTCCATGTCGGAAAGGAGACTTTGCTACCATTTCTGCTAGTATGAGAGAAAAGAGCGAGACTGCGCGGTTCTAGCCAATGATTCATGATCTTTTGCCATCATACTGGGTTCTGTGAGTTGCTACAGGAGTTGGCTGTTACATACCTACTATCTTAAGCTACTGTATTTGCTCAGGAATCCTCTCAGATTTAAGGAATTTTAACTAAGACAATCAGTATACAGCCAGGAAAGGATCTATGTGCCATTAAAGTGCTGCTGTGGAAAACCCAGCATAGAATCCTAGAATCATTCAGGTTGGAAGAGATCCTTGGGATCATCCAGTCCAACCATCAGCCCCATTCTACACAGTTCTCCCCTACACCAGATCCCTCAACACCACATCTCATCGACTCTGAAACACAATCAGGGATGGGGACTCCACCACCTCCCTGGGCAGCTGATTCCACTGACTGAAGCTGGTGACAGTGACTGAAACACCAGTCCCTGAAGCAGAACAGAGTCAGGGGAGTACTTTTACCAAAGCACATTTCACAGTGGAACAACCCAGAAAAGCACTGAGCAGGTCCTACATGAAAAAGGTTCTCTGTATGAGATGGTAACCATCTCTGCTGCTGCAGAAAGCTGGGAGAACATCCCAGGTGTAATTCAAAGCCTGGAGAGACAAATCTTCACACCGTTCACAGTGTTAAGGAATTGGATGCAATTTTCTGGTATACGTGAGCTGAATTTTTTGTAGTGGGCAGTATTATCTGGAATTGATCAGTTACTGAATGTTTTAGGACTCTCACACAGCACCCTGCAGTCCTGTGACAAGGTCCCTTTTTTAGTAATGTGTACTGAATCAGTGTCTCAGCTGGCTGACAGCAGGCTCTGCCAGCCCCGCAGAGGAGAGCGCCCGCTCCAGAGATGGCAACAAATATAGCTTTCTGTACTTTAAGAGAAAGAGAATTGTGTCAATATCTTTTATCTATTGCAAAAAGCCCAATAAAACTTTTGTGGAAGTGCATTTTGGGTTTATGGGACTTGCACTGGTAAATGAAGTTTGAATTTAAATCCACAGAGCAGGATTCCTTTCCTTGTGGCTTAGAGAGGATGTAAAGAAGGAAGGCTGCAAAAGTGGTGCTGTAAAACCTGGAGCGTGACTTTACGGTGCTGCAGCCTGGCAGAGCTGGGAAGAGCACCGTCTTGGTGACAAAACAGTAAGTCATTTTTAAAATGCAACTATTAGTCTGAAATGACTCACAGCACAGAAATATCTGGGAAAAGTGCTTGGGAAGATGAAAATAAGCTCAAGCAGATTTTTGGTGAGGTGAAAGGAAAAGGCCGTCGCACTGTAGCAGACTCGGGGCAGCTGGGTGGAAGCTGAAGTGTGTGACATGGCATTTCTCTTTCATTTACTTTGTAGATTGTGAAGAGATTATTTTTATTATTATTCTTCAAAAGTTTTAATCAATTTCTAATTTCTGGCCTCTAATCCTGCCTCAGATGCCCCTTTACATCTGTGCTTTGGATCACATCGTGTATCTACTTGCACAGATTGCCAAATATAAATCTTTTCCATCTAGATGTTAAAAATGTGCTTCTGGAATTTTAAGATTGCTAATAATGATCAACTTAGCTATTTATGTAGCATTTGCCTATAAATTCTGAATTACCATTCTGAGAGAATGCGCAAATTTACAGCAGGCCTGGGGGCAGCTGGCAGAAGTCGGCTGCTTCCTAACTGGGGGAAATGGGAAGCAAGCATTTAGCATCTTTTAGGTGTGTTTTTAGTGGTTTGGCAACAGTAACAGCATCCCTGGGGCTGCCTTGCTGTCAGCACAGCCCCAACAGTGACTGCTGGTCCCTGGCAGAGGCACCACAAGACCAGATGGATTCCCACCTGACAAAGTACAGCAGCTCTTACCCAGCTCGATACGCCCTCATCACCGGGGTAGGCTGGCGGTTGGGGACTGTCCCAGACCCCATTCCCACAGGAGACAGGTAAATAAGAAACGTTGTGGCATTTCTAGTCCACTTCAACAGTACAAGAGCATCAAAACAGTAACAGGATAGTGAAAGTCAGAACTCTTGATTCAGATTCACAGAAGTAGGAGCAGTAACAGAGAAGCTGCTCTAGCAAAAGCATGGACAAACCCCAGGAAATACAACCTAAAAGGCAACATCAATAATGAACAATGTGAAATTGAAATCCTACCTCAGGCCCAACTCGGCATGGTTTCTTCCCTAGCATTGTAAACTTTGACATTAATTCCTTCTCAGTACGTGAACTCAGACACTATAGATTTTATTGGGGTTTGGGTTGAACTTGGATGGTGCTGTTCGACCCAGGTCCCTTCGCTCTGAAGACCCTTTTAGATGGACTTTGGGAGTCAGTCCAGACTCCACCTGGTTTCTCTCTCGCTTCTCCCAGCACTCAGTGGGCAGTCGGGTGTCGCTGGAGCTGGAGGTTTTTCAGAGTTACCCAAGTCTTGAGAGTAAACACTGTAGCACCTGAGAAAAAGCTTTAATGTTAATGTGGGAGCTCCATAGAGCAGCTCCCTGTGACCCCGTCGCTGTGTGTAGCTCACACAGATTTGGCAAAGAAGAGGAGAAGATACGTCCAGCTCTTCGGAGCGAGGTGAACACATTTCAGCACCTGCAGGTTAGAACTCAGGTCTTTGTTGTGGAACCTAAGCCAGTTTGAAAACTCAAACTGCGTTTGAGGAGAAGCTGAGAAGAGATTAACTGCTGGAGAGTGGCTGTAGCTGGTTTCCCAGACAACAGCAGCTCACAAAAACTCCACTGCTTCTCTGTGGATGCCATTCCCTATTTTTTAATTCATGACATTTTGTCCAATGAAGAACAGGTTTCTGAGGAGGAGGACTGGAAGTCACTAGAAATATAATTCGAACACAGATAGACCCATGTGCTGCTGAAAACAGTGACAGCTTGCTGCCAAATGAGCTGGTATTTTTGTCTCGGTCTTAAATCTGCTTGCAGCCGTTCTGGTTTCTCGTTGCAAACAGGAACTCTCATGTCAGGCTGCATGAAATACTGAAGTGCAGAAAATGTTTGGGGAAGTCTAAGTATTTATAAGCCTAAGAGTCTTCCAGCTGAGCTGGGAAAGCGGTGAAATTTGCAGGTTTGGATCACTGAGAACAAGCAAAGTCTTAAATCAAGAGTTGTTCATCATACTTTTGAGGACTGGGATCCTGGGTAAAGAAATAATTCCAGATTATTCTAGATTTGCACCCAAAGTGCGTGCCTTGTGGCCTGTCATGCTGCTCTTGGCTAAATATGGGGGTGTAAAACCCCAGAATGCTTTATTTTCTATTTCTTGCATTGCCATGAAGCTCCTAAAGCCTTGTTTGTGTTCCTGTTTTGTACTGATTGTGTTCCTGTCCCCAAACCCGACAGCCTGGGCCGGAGCTAACAAGCTCCTGGGCTGATCCTGAAGCAGAGATGAGTAAAAACAGTGGTTAAATCTGGCTCCGTACCAGCCCCGCGGGACACTCGCTCACAGTGACAGCTCTCTTTTTGGTTCAGTTCAAGTCAGAAATTACGCTTTTGTATGAAATGGATAAAAAAATGAGAATTCTCTAGTTAGATTGTGAGGGGGTGGTAGATGCAGCACAGTTGTAACTAAAGCAAGTGTAACACGGCCGGGTTTATATCCTGGGAGGTCTCCAAATTGTTCAGGGAAATCAAGCCTATTTTTGGCAGTACCTCGGGCGGTGATTGTTTCAATCTGAAACTAAACCAAAATTAAGCTGTGCTTGATTGACTTCACCTTCACTTTTTAGGTTAGCCCCAGAATATGAAGGAATTTTTTAAAAACAGTGTAAACTTAATTAAATTAGGGCCGGCGCTTTCCTGTGGTTTACTTGGTAAAGCCACCCCCAAAGGAACGTTTTTGACTAAGGGGAAGTTTGCAGACCAAGACCCTTGGACACTTTCCCTCAGGCACACACACACACACTGAGTTCACAGAGAAGGGGCTTGTTCTGTTGTTTTGTGACCAGAACAGGCCAGACAGCTCTGCAGCGAACATACAGTCAGCGAGTGAGTGAGTTTTAAAAATAAATTGTGTGGAATACACTTGATGACAATTAAATAGTTTACAAGACCTTCTAATTCCTCAAAGATCTGAACAGGATAAGGCCAGATTTTCAGTTTTTCTGTAGCAGATACCAAGTGCCCACGCTTTGATAAGGTCAAGTAACCCCCTGCTGTAAGTGGGGTAGGCTGGAGGTGCAGGACACAGGGGGTCAAGGTCCCAAGAAGACACACCTTTAAACTAGGATTAAGCTCTAGTGCCTCTAAATATTCACTATCATATTTGCTGATTTTCACTAGGCATTATATTAGCATTAAAGTTTCCTAAATACATTATGTCATAGCATTTACCTTTTATGGCTCTGTATCTCAGTCCTTCCTGCCCCAGGAACAACAGATGTGTAGTTTTGTTTTTGACATTAAAATGTGAATTTTAAAGGAGAGAGGACAGGGAGAAGCTTGTGGTTTCCTTATTACCGAGACGATCTTTAATAGGGTTTCTTCTGCTCCTCCAGCTGAGAACTGCATTGTGGAAATGGCTGTTTCCGTACACCCAGTGTGCAGAAACCCTTGTTTCCTCCCTGCCACAGAGGTTTGGTGCAGCCCTCAGAGCTAGCCATGGGTTCTGGGATGGAGAAAAGTGACTAGAGTCCATTTTGTCTGCTGTAGCTGAAGTCGGGCTCTTCCATCTCAGTTTCTGTTATGTCTGAGATTTTGGAGTGTGTCCTTCCGATCTCTTCCAGGGCACAGGCCAGGGAGTCGAGGTCGCCGTCGTGCTGATGTCGGGCTTCCCAGAGGTCCAGGATGACGGCAGATGGACTGCTCTGGGTGGCAAAATAGGAGAGATTCCTGAAAGGAGGGGAGACAAAGGCAAAACACCCAGGATGAGGATCAGTATACACTGTAGCTGCCCTGAGCGCTCTGCCTCGTGCTGCAGATGCGTTCAAAAAACTGAAAACCTTCAGCGGGACCTAGAAGAGATGGGGAGGGGTACACACACACCCTCAAGAGGACACTCATGGGTGCATTTCTTCTGCAGGTGTCACTCGCTGGGTTTAGCAGAGGTGGAATGAAGAAGGGATGTGCATATCCTGGGGCACAGAAAGGCTGGCTGGCAGCACCAGCCCAGGTAACTTAGAAAACAAGTCAGCTCTGGAAAGCATCATTAGCAAACTCAGAAAGGATTGATCTGGGAGGGGATCGTATAACTTCATTTGATGCTTGTGATTATCTAGGTAGCTTTGAAGCAGCTCCTTGTAGCAACAATGGGAATAGTTTGAGAGCTCTGAAACAGCAGAATTGAGGGGGAAATACTGTGATGGCACTAATGGCTGATGTGGCATAGCCGATATGTGGAAATCTGTGAAGTCAGGTGTTCATGCTCTGCCGTCTGCTCCTATAGCTACGTTTTGCCTTCTTTAAACTGCTCAACAGCTTCCTTTTTTCATAACTATAAATTTGATTTTATACAAATAGATATTGCAAAGACCCTGCCAGGTGTCTCCAACCCGGAATCAAAAGTGAAAGGTTATCACAAGTTTGGTTGAGCACAAGTCAGTGTAATCTCCTTAGTTCTTCTCTGTCACGCAGTTTCCTGAGAAAGAAGAAATCTCCTCCGGCTTCCTCCACACGTGAGGAGCAGAAACCAGGGGAGATTAAAGAGCCTGACAATGGGGAGTAAATGCTGATAAGTAAAGCAAAGCTTTCTGACACACTCATTGCTGTAAGACTGTAAATTGTTTTTTTTTCCTTTGGTCCAGATGTGGTTTATTGACATTCCCAGGCAAAACAACAAGTCAATGTAAAGTTATTTTCCTTGATTTAAATATTTCTTTACCCTCTTGGGAACATATTTATGGTGTTTGTGACAATCACAAAATATTTCTGTGAGTGAACTGCCTCCTCCAATTTAATTTAGCCAAGCGGAAAAAGCAAAATAAGTAGTAAATTAGTTTTTACAGCGTCTTTCAGTTCCAATAATCATAATATTATTACTTGTAACAGTAGAGCATGACTGTCTTTTTAAAATATGCCTTTTCCTTAACAAAAAAGCTGGGAAATGTGTAATTCATTTTGGAATACAAAATACATAGATAGAAACCAGGGCAACAGGCCTTTTTTTTCTTTTTTTGAGAGACAACATGCAACCTCCTGAGTGCTTTACAGCACCCCACAGTCCCCAGATCCTCCTACAGTCCCACCTTGTAGCACGACCCCTCTCTTGTGGGTGCACAAAGGAAAAGAAGAGAAAAATGGACCTCAGAAGCTGAGCTGAGGTAGGACAGGGCAGCGGGGGTAATTGAGAGCAAGGCAGTTCCCGTTCTCAGCAGCCAGGTGTACATAAAATATAAAAGAATGTACCAACTACAGCTTATCCTTGAGAGTATGGTAATTACTATGCAGACATCTTTAATACCAGCGAACAAACAAAAAAACCCATAACAGCAGCAAATTATTCCCATTGCATATGTAAATGTTCACCTTTCCTAATTGCTTTCCATTACCTGTTAATGCTGTTTTTTTGTGCTAACATCTGCCAGTCTTTGCCTTTGGCGTTGGGTGTGTCAAACGTTGCACAGATTCGTTGTCTGATGGAGTAGGGGATTTTGAATGCTTTGGGACCCGTCTGGGCAGGGAAGCTGCCGTCCTCATGTGCAAAGAAAGTGATGGTTTCTCTTTCATTCTGAACAGAATAGAAAAGCAAAGCAGTTACTTGGGGGACGGACTTTGGCTCCCACAGGGCTGGAGGTGGCTCTTCAGCATCCGAACACCGAGTCCCATCACACGCTCCTGGTTAGAAACGGGGAACTGAGACACAGTTTGTGCCCGGTCTCTTCAGCAGGAGGGTCGCTGTGAGTGCCAGAGGTCACCCCTCTTTACTGTGACCCACACCCGTTGGTGCATCAGGAGCCTGTCTCTGCAGCTGTGGGTCTGTCTCACCAGCTCTGCTTTTGGAGGAGGAATCAAACCTGAGCCTGAGAGTCCAGGTATAGATCATAGAATTGACAACGGAAAATTAAATAGCTAAGAGGCATTTTTGTAATTTGTGAAGGAACTCCTACAACATTACATGTTGTATAAAAACATTTACATTAATGTCATTTTCCTTCTACAAGTTTCCTCTTGTGGTTTATTTGGGAAGACAAAGGCCAATAGAGCAGTGATCAGTAGATGGAACGCCACAAAAGCATATGGGTTTCTAAATCTTTGATTGCTTTAGCCCAAAATATGGACACATAGATCTCTCATTGGTAGTTTCTTAAAAGCACCTAAATCTGTAAGTTCCTCAGTTCTGCTATGTTAAAAATCCCTTTGGAAACCAGGTCCTTTTGTAGATCTGGCCCATTCTTTCCCTCTGAAATTCTACCACTCTTGAGTAAGAGAGTCACATTTCCATGCATTACTCCTTTCAGTGCAATGCAGCATAAATATTAAACAACACTGATGCTATAGTCTCCTCATATAACATTTATGACACATCCCAAAAGTCATCCATGCAGAGTTATAGCGGTGCTGGAGATACATGGCATGCTCTGACTGTTTAAATTAAATATGCAGAACAATAGTAGATTTTCATACCCTGCACATGTGAGATAAGCTACTGCTACCTGGTTAGTTCAGGGAATTGTAAGGCAATTCAAGTATTCAGTTGTTATTTATATATTTATTTTACAGTCAAATTATCCTTACTCTTCAATCACTTTTTGAGATAGGCTGGGAAAGCCTTCCATACAAGCAATCCGTTTGAAGTCAGACCCGAAACACGCTCTGGGGAGCTGTGGGCAGACAGTCCCTTTTGAAAAAAAAAAAAAGAGAGGCAAAAAAATGCAGCATTGTACTGAGAAATGGAGAGAATGACAGCAGATTTCTAATAAATAGCAATAAAGAACTGGAGAAATGCTTGGATGTATTCTGAGGGTCGTTTTACACAGAATGGTCCTGGTGGGTTTCTAAGTTGTTGCATTCTCTGTGTAGGGCATTCAGCAACGGGTGTGTTATCCGTCATCCAGAAATTATTTGGGTTAATCAATAGAGATGCTAACTAATTGTACAAAAGCAGCTGAAGTTTTCACTGCTGTAGGACACACCATCTTGCTTGACTAAATGTTTGGTTTCTTTCACCTGTGAGCAAAGGCACAGTCCTTGCAAGACACCCTGTGTGTACAAAGAGGCTGTAATGGCCCAAGAACATGCAGGTGATCCATCTAGTTTCGATTCACAGTGCTCTGCAAGCAAGGCAGAAGCTTTCTGCAAAAAAACTGCCACCAACTCAAATCTAAATTCTTTTTAGTGTTGTGGAATCTCTGTATTTTGATTTCTGCTGGAAATTAAGCCTCTTGTTCCAGTTTTGAACGGGGCATAATAAACCACACAGAGATAGGATGGACAGAAGTGGGGAGGGATCACGTCTCACACGACGCAGCAGCTTTAGGAAGGAGGAGAGGGAGTTCCGTACCTCCAGGATGGATGTCTGGATCTGTAGGATTTGCTCGTGCCCCTTGACTTGCCGGACGCAGATCTTGCAGGAGAGCTGGGTGGTGGCAGGGCTGTAGCGCTCCAGGGAGAAGGCACAGTGCAGCGGCTTCTGGCTGTAGCACCACACGCGGGAGAACGGGACTTCCTGCGAGGAAGGAATCCCATGAAACGGGGAGGCAGGTGTGAGAGAGAGAGAGAGATGTGGAAAGAGGAACAAAATCCATGGTTTTTCTCTGCTACTGCTTTTCTATAAACAACCCTGCAAACTCAAAGCAGCACAAAACTAATAAACAATGATTAAATTGTTAACTGCTAAGACGTTACATTTATTGACTGCTTAGATTTCATCCAGTGACAGAAATTATGAGAGACTCAGACAGACTTCACTGACTGCTCTCTGTGTCTCCTTGCCCAGCACCTTGTGCTGCACCATCCAACAACAGGAACCTCCCCTGAGGAGCTGTACCTGCTCCCCAAGGGAATGCAGCGCAGAGCAGCACATCTCCTCTATTTATGTTCCATCCGAATTTAGAAACACCCACCAGCCCCTGGCAGAGACGCGCAGCCCCTGCTCAGCCTCAGTTTTACTTGGTGGTTTCAGCCTGTTTTACTCTGTGACGACTTTCAGGGACTCCTCTACTTCAGGCAGGGACACTTTATGGGTGAGTGCCCTCAGCAAATGCTAGAGAGACCCCTGAGGCAATGAATCATCAGAGATTTCCGGCAGCTCTGGTTGCTCTGAGCTCCTAAGAAGGTGTGGAAATAGAAGTGCAGATGGGGCAGTTGACTTCTGGGTCGTGATGACTTTGTAAATGCCAACCTTCTCTTACTGATGGCCTCTCTTTGCGCTTTCAGAACAGGATGTTACTTGGTTTTATTTCCAAACTGACACCAGCTGTGAAACCCCTCTGGTTCTACATTGTAGCTGTGAAGGCATGTAAATAGTAAAGCCAATTAAATCAAACATGCTCTCTGTTAATTTTAAAATATTGGAAAGTACTGCAGAATTGTCAACCTGGAGAACAGTGGGAAAGGGGAAAAAAAGACTGATCTTAGTATTTCATTCTATTCTATCTTAACATTCATCCACATGGTTATGGGACTGAGTGACCTCCCAACTAATCACTTGTCATAATTAGCTGTTTAAATTGAGTACACCGTGCACCGAACAGCTCTTGTCATCAGTTTGTGCAGGGGAGCTCAGCTGAGAGCTCACAGCTCAGAAAACGTGCGTTTCTTCATCCTTGCCTCCCTATAAGCAGTTTTTATGGGATCTTTTCTACATCCCTGAAGAAACTCTTTATGCACAGGTCATCTGAGAACCTGCAGCTCACCAGCTTCACCCCCGTCTCTCAAGTAGAGTCAAGACTAAGCTGAGGAGAACCCGGCTTTCGGGTGTCCCAGGCTCTCCTCGGTGATGTGCCAAGCCATGAGGATAAGCTCTGGTGTAGGTCCCGAGTTGGTAGCCATAGCAAGATACCAAGAGTGATAAAGAAAACATTAGCAAAACAGCAGAAGTGGAGCAACTGTAATTAGATTTTCTCCAGAGTGATCATCTCTGCTTTCATTCTGAGTGGAAGAATCACTCAGCTGAAAAGAATTATAGGAAACTTAATACAGAGGGGCAAAGCATGGTGGGACCACGAGTGTTTCAAGGATTCCAGAGCTGATTTCAGTTTTATTCTCCCTTTACAATTAAGCTCCCAGCAGACAGAGGGAATGTAAATCATCTCGTAGCTACAGACAGACATTGGATCCTCCAGGACACAGGAGAGACTCGAGAGCTGCTTTTAACCCCAAAGGTGCCTGTCTGGCTTCTCAACATCCTGTCACAGCCTCTCCCTGCTCTGACACCCAACCAGTTTGGAAGGATTCCCCCAGTAACTGAAAATGGTGTGGTGTCCTTCCTGTCTTAAGTTGTAGCATGAATTGTACTTGGATCCTTATGACATAATGTATCTGGGTATAGACTGGAGTAGCTGAGTTTCAGAGCAGGGTACACTCATGTTTTGGAGAAGATGGTCAGAGCCTGGACTGGGCTGCCCAGGGAGGGGGTGTAGTCCCCATCCCTGACTGTGTTTAAGAGTCGATGAGATGTGGAGTTGAGGGATCTGGTGTAGGGGAGAACTTGTAGAGTGGGGCTGATGGTTGGACTCCATGATCCCAAGGGTCTCTTCCAACCTGAATGATTCTAGGATCCTGTGGCAATTTAGAGAGGTTATTTTTGCCAGAGCTCTGCCTGCCAGGTCACTCTGGCTGTGTGCTGCTGGGGAGGAAGAGACCACACCGTCTAATTGTTCTGTATTTTAAAAGACCAGCCCGCTCTATGAGCCAGCACATCACTTATAATTTCCACTTACCAACAGACTTAGCAATTCTTTTGTTTTGATTTTTACTTTCCTGTCTTCAACAGCCTCTTTAATTAATGTAGCACAGAAAGAATAATTTGTTCTTCCTCAATTCTAATTCTTATTATATACACGCTGTCATTTGAACTTGTGGCATTTAAATGCTTACATTTAAATCCCATTTTCATATCCCTATATTCATACTTAGATCAAAATCTTTATGACAAAGATATGAAAAACAAGCTTGCACTTTTGTAAAATGCAAGAATTAAAGCATTCTCTCCTGGATGAAATCTGTATTTTTCAAGCCCATACAGCAATGCCTTATGATAAAAGAGATTAAAACCACACCTTTCAAAAATAAAAGGGACCGTTGTCTTACTTGGGTTATGGCTGTAACTGAAAATTCTTACCTCCTCTGAGTTCACATGCAAACAGTAAAATTGGCAAGTACCTGACAAGCAGTGAAGGGCTTAATTCTCCAAAGGAAAGGCGGGATATCGAGGACGGATATCTGAAGACTGAAGGTATTCCCTTGGAAAGGCAAAAGTTTTGGTTCCTCCAGCAGCTGTCCTCCTTGGAGCCTTTCATCTAAAACCACTTCCTGCAGTGGCAGAGGAGGAAAGGATTTTTTTCAGTACTAGGAACAAATACCAAATCTGATGAAAATTGCTCTTTCTGGAAGGTGCCCAGTTCTCCAGCAGCGCTACCCCTGTATGGGATGCACCTGCCGTACAGAGCAGCGCGAGAGAAAGGAATGGTGGCTCTGAATGGCTCCTTTCCCTCTTGTGGGCCTTCTTCATAGTTGTGTTGCACAGTTTTGTGGAAGTTTTTCTCTATACATTTAAAAATTCAAAGGTTTTTGTAGGTTGTTTCTGAAGCTGCTGCACAATATGGAACACGTGGGCAGAGCACAACCGACAGTCCCTGAAGGCACCGGCCAGTGCGGGTTTACATGAAGGGGGTGTGTGACTTGGAGCTCCTTGTGTGTGTTCACAGATGCCTAAGAAGGAACTTGGGCCCCTGAATTTCAGGCAGAGACTGAGCCAGGGAGATAGTGGGAACCCACGAATTGTGTAAGTGCTGTAAAGGGTATCATTACAAAGCTATTGTAAGGCTTTAACAATCCTTTCAGTGGCTTTACTTTTCTTAGAAGCACACAGACATTAGTGCGTGCTTCATTAATGTTTCTATTCTGTACCACAGGAAAGGGAAGCAAAAAATCATCTGTCACAACTGTCTTCAATTCAGTTCCCCAAAGAAAACCATTTTGTTAAAGGTTCTGAGTTTCCTAAGGCTGTAAAAGCCTGTGAATTTCATTGTTTTGTCTTGGAATACCATGTAGAAAAATCATGCTAATTTTAATCTCCACTGGGGATTGTTTTGTGGTTTGGGTTTTTTGTTGGATTTTTTTTTTAAAGGGAAAATGCACAATTATGATTTTCTTACATATGTAAAAGGGTGGTGAGGCTAGCTCTTCTTGCTCAAATTGTAAACAGAGGAGGAAATCCTGAACTGAGTAATGACAGTGTAAGGATAATGAGCATGATAAATACTGTACATCTGATGATACCAATGAGTGTTTCCTGCTTGCTGTGGAGTCACACTCAGCTCCATACGCCGGCCCTGCCTGTGCCACGGAGCAGCCCAGGCTCCAAGCCCAGCCCAACCCTGCTCATCAGCTGTGGCTTGTGCTGGCTCAAATGTGGCTACTTGGTTTCTTGGCTAGAAATGGGGGCAGAGTAGAGTTACATCTGCCTGGCAAAACATGGAAAGACAGTTTGCCTGTCCTAAAGCTCTTGTGGTGTAAATCTGTAAGCAAAACAAGGGTGCAGGGAGGTTAAGGGATTCATAACAAGTTGTGCAGCAGTGGTGTGAAAAAATAAGAGTGTTCTCATTCGGTTGAGTTCTGGACTCTTTCTGTTGCCCAGGGACAAAGGAGTGTTAGTATTCTATGGAAAAATAACTAAACCCACACGTATGAAGTGAAACCATTTACCTGGAATGCACAAGGTGTGTTATCCATACAATATACTCTCAGATTGTAATCCAGAGAATTGCAAGACAGGCAGCCAAAAACCGCGACTTTCAGCTGTCGAACGGCGCAGTCAGAGATCGGTTCCCCAATAAGAGCATAAGTTCCAAAGCTGTTTAAGAGAATGTGACAGGCATAAGGATCCAACAGGCAGTAGCAAGAAGTAGTTTCCTCTTCCACAGACATCACTTCCTGCAAAATGAAATTCAGGTTTAAAAAATAAAAAATAAAATCAATAGGCCTTGACAGTAGGAGTCATGACATTATTTGCTTATTTTCCTTCAACTGGAGTGCAGGGTGTTTCTGAGGCAGCCTGCGTGCTCCTCACCCCTCTCCACCTCGGGGAGGGGAGAAGGCAGGCTACCCTGAGGAGTAAATACTCCCCATTCAGCCCTGAGTCAGCACTAGGATTTATGGCAATTTATTGTGCAGAATTCAATGTGTGCTGCATATAATAATAATGATGATGTGTAAGCAATTTAGCATCTTTTTTTTCAAGTGCTCTTGACTTTCTAGCTAATTTTTTTCCCCAATGTCAAGTTAAGAAATTACCTTGAAGATTAAAGTCAATAAGCAAACCTTGAACAATAGTTGGTATTTGACTTCCTTTCAGAACATCCATTACCCTTCTGTTTACCTTCATCAGAACACTGCCTATCCCCCTCTCTCCTGCCTTTCATGCTCAGTTCTGCCTTGCAGCTCCCTGAGATGAGCTGTGGGAGCAGTCTAGAGCCTGCTGTTATGCTGCTCGTGAATCCCAGGGTGCTGGTACCCAGCACTGAGGGAGCTGAGTGAGTGGGCAGTGCCCCTGTGGCAAAGAAACCGAGCTGAACTGGGACAGGTTGACTCGAGAGCAACAACCAGCACTGTGGTTTAGAGGAGAAGTGAGTTACAGTATCCATGAACACTTTGACTACTGGTTTTTCCCCTCACAGTGCAATGAACCAAACAGTTCCAGCAGCAGCCAGGGAATAAAATCTGACTGACTATGGATTTGTGTCTAGTTACTGGGTTCTGCTGTTCTAATCACATGTACAGGGAACACGTTACAGTTGGGAAATTAAGCCCCTTTCCATCCTGTGTGGGTTTCTGTAATGTTGAGTAACAGTTTGGTGCACGCTTCAGCCATCCCTTCAGGAGCATTAATTAGGAGTCTGTCTGCCCAAAGGATGCAGAAGGTGTAACGTTTGAGACTGCTGCCTACCAAGCAGCTTCAGTCGAAGATGGCCAGTGGGCTTAACACATGCAGGTGGACAGACATAAATGATTAAATGTCCGTGTCATGAATGCACTAAGCTTAATTTCCCCAGTAAATAAGGATTACAAAATACACTTTCAACTAAATAGGCAAAATAGTTCTTTTAATATACACTGATCCCCTGATAAGAACCTTCTTCAGCGCAGTGAGTGCCCATTAAAATGACGTGTACAAAGAAACCTCTTGATTTTTAAATCGAGAGGATCCTTCTGGGTTAAATAAATATTAAACCTGAGGTGTGTTTTTAACCAGTTCCATAACTTTCTTTATGTCCTGATAAATTCCTGCATGGATACAGTGACCTATTCTGACAGGAGCCATGATCTAGCAAAATAATGTGTTCAAAAGTTACTGGCCCTATTATTAGGTGATCTGTGAAATTGAGCACTTTCTCATGTCACATGGGCTAGATCACAAAGTTGACCCTTTCTTGCCCATCATGGTAAAATGGTTGACAGTAGTTTAGTGGCTTCTTAACAAAATGCAAAATCTTTTTAGAACTGCCCCCGTAGGATGACTGTGTCTATCACTTACACAGTCTCGGGGCTGCATGAGAAAGAGAGCCCCGTTTCCATCATTAGTACAGCCTTTGCAGAGGGAGCACAGTCTAAACTCACCTCCCATTTCCCTTGCTGGCTCCTTTTTTTCAAGTGAATGTTCCAGTGCTCCAAGTTCACGTCTGCGCAGTGCGGGATCGTCAAGGCAAAGGGAGAGCTGACGGACAACTCTGAGGGCCCACAGGTTACTTCTGGTCCCAGAAGAACATCCACACCTTCTGGCTGTAGGCTTGGGGGGAAGACAATGAAGTCTGTCAGTGCTTTTAAGGAGTGAAAATGTTCTTGAACTGCAAATTTTAAAATACAGTTGTGTTAAAATTTAAGTCAGGTCCCATACTCATCCGTTAGAGCAGAGGGTAAGCAAACCAATTACTGTGATGATGTTCATGTATAAGCTGTAACTGGGCATGAAACAAACTATTAAAGCACATCTTACTCAGATAGTTGGCTGGTCAGTTTAGGATTCTGGTCTTTAAAATACATTTCAATTTGCTTAAACCAAATAGAACACTACAATTACTCCATACAAGTCAGCCTTGCTTCATGCACCAGCTGGTAGTATTACCATCTAATCCTGCCTTCAAAGACTGTCATCAACAATATTTTCACAGTAGTGAAGATAAAACAAATTATGGCTTAAAAACACAGTCTCATAAATTTGTCCAGATTGAGTGTGAGCTGCCTGGTTTGCAAACACATTTCCATCCTGCAGGACGAAGGAGGACAGTAACGCAGAGCAGATGTCAGGGACAGGATGTCTCTGCTTGCCAAGGTAGATGATGGGTGCGTGTGGGCTCTGCTACAGCCAGAGAGTCCACAGGCAGAGCTGAAGTCTAAGGGTTCAGCTCATCTGCATGGCATCCCCAATGTCTGGTTAAATGAAAACTCGCTAAACTACACAGATGTAGTCTCTGATAAGAACCTTCTCGCTTACTCAAACCTCAATTTAACCCTGTTCCGCATAGATGATTTGTTCTTACCTCTCACAACATACACCTGGGCAGAGCCAGTGACAAAGGGGATGAGAATCCCTTCTTGGAGAGCAAAGCTGGCAATGAAAACTTCTGTCCTGCTGGGGCTCAGGGGGAGGAAGGGCTGCTTGGTTTTTTTTCTGTACACTGTAATCCATCAGCTGTGGTTTGTGACTCAGATTTTGGCTTCTAAATTACCTGACATGTAATTCGCTCTTAAA
This sequence comes from Jacana jacana, assembly GCA_013400555.1. Lineage (NCBI taxonomy): Eukaryota > Metazoa > Chordata > Aves > Charadriiformes > Jacanidae > Jacana > Jacana jacana. Next base: position 145,179 of record VZTM01015175.1, on the reverse strand, counting down.
GCAAACGGGGTTTCCAAAATGAAAATAAAGAGAAGAACCTCAACCAAGGTATAAATTAGATGATGTAATAATAAAATGAAGATGTAAACTAGGGGAAAATGAGGATATACTCCTGCTGGTGTGTCACAAGTGAACAACAACATGGGCTTGGAGTGCTGCGCTAGCAGAGGGCAGCACCCAGCCCTCCTGCACCGAGCCCAGCACTAAATTCTCTGTGACCCAACCCGACTTGGACTGGCCATGAAAGCGAACAGCGGGTACCCCAGAACAACCCTCTTTCCAGCCAATTTAAGAACTCATCCAGTTACTTACAAATACAAAGAAAACCATCTCAGAATTATTAGGTACCCTCAAGCCAACTTCTATCCTATTTATTTTTCAGGAAGCAATTCAGTTCAGAGGATTCCTCTCGGCTCGACCTCGGCAAAGGCCAGAGTGTTCCCCAGTCCTGCCCCTTCTCTCTGGTTTGATGCAGCTGCAGGAAGGGGGTAACCAAAAGCGTCTTTCCAGGGAGCCAGGCAGACCCTCGTTATTTAACTTACTCCATCCTGTCTCTCTCCCCACACACACGTCCTTTACCAAGTGGCTGCTGCTGACAAAGGCATAAAGCACCGGGAGGGTGGGAGGGGTTGGAGTTTTGCTGAAGTTGGCTCCGGTACCAACCTTGATAATTGAGCTTCAGTAATGGGAGCAAAATATGGGTTGTTTTGTTTTCAGCACAACACCCTTAGGAGACGCGAATCCGGAGTTTCAGCTGTGCTGCTGGTGATAATTTCTGGCAGAAATAGCTCAGATTTTGTAAGTATCAGGAATGAAACAAACCACAGATATCCAAGATACCAAAAGAAATAGTCAGTGGTGGCAGGAGAGTCCAGCCAAGTCCACGAGAGAGGCGATGGGGAGACTGTGCTCGTCATCTACCAAATGCCCTCCCACTCACCACATTCACAAGACAGTAAAAGGAAAAGCAAGCAGCCTGAGTCGCTGCAGCGGCGCTGGCAGACGCCCAGGGCCACGCTGTGCCGTTCCCGACTGCACACCCCACGGAGAGAGCGATAGCAGGGACGACCTGACCTGACAGGACAGGAGGGAGTTAATTGCTTCTAGAGAACCGTTCCCCTCGTAGAACATATTGGACAAACATATGGGAATTCTGGGAATTATTTAATGCCAAATGAACTGAAATCAGTTAATTAGATGAATTCTCATACTTGTTGCAAGCAGTGAGGGTCCTCTGTGTGATAACTGATGTGGCATTAAAACTCTTGTGCAGTTCTGAGGCTGTTTTGAGCCAAGGCAGGGAAGGGAAAGCTCCCTGAGTGCCAGCCCTGCAAGTAACAGCTTGGCAGCCAGAGCTGTCCCCTCAAATCCATCAAAATCCGAACTCGGTAAGTTTTCTTACTCGAGCTACTTCCTTTTAGTGGTGCTACATCTCCAACTTGCACAGCAAAGGAAACCTATCCCCTCTCTCTAATGCCCCCTCTGCCCCCGAGCACTGTGCCTGCCCCGATGAACAGTCATCTCCATTCCAGGGATCTGCATGACAGCCCGGTGCTCGCAGGGCTGTTCAGCGCGTGGTTTGGTACCTCTGTCACCCTCCCCGCACGGGAACAGACCGGGTACATCCCATGAGCTGCTGGGGATCCCCCCCCGGCACCTCAGCACAATCCACAGCCAGTAGAGAAGTGCTTTACTCTGCCCAGTTCCTATGGGTGACACATTCCTCAATCTTGCCTCAACCATCTGAAGAAAAATATGGTATTTTGATGGAAAAAAATTCATGAATGTTTGCTTTTTGTCTCACTTCATAGAATTTCACTTTAAGGAAGGAAAAATCTCCCTGTGATAATCTTTGCTTGGGTTTGCTACCTCTGCTGCTGCCCACAAAAAAGGAAAACAGTAGGCAAAATTCGCTGCTTGTTTTTAATTAACCTATTTTAATTCACTTCTGCAGAACCCTCGCAGATAAAACAGCTGGGCTGGGGTTTTTTCTTCCTCCCTTTTCCATATCTTAATCTTTCATTGAAAATGATCAAAAACCTATGGCAGCAGATGGGGATGGAATATGAAAGTTTTCACAAAGGAGTTCAGATATCAGAAGAGGAAAAAAAAAATAGATTGCATTTTAAGTTTTGAAAAATATTTCTAGGCTTTAAAATTTATAGACAACTCTGTATCTTTCAGCTCTTAAAGGAAAATTCCAGCAATCATTTGGCTGTAAGTTATTGCGAGTATTTACTGTACAGGCAGGTATTATTTTCTTTCCCTATCTCCTCAGAGCTACCCTCCAATTTTCAGTGCTTTTAGCTTTTAGTATGTTTAAGGTGAGGGAGGTAAAAGAAATACCTGATGTAAAGAACTCAAAGCAACTCTCCTGTCTGCAGTTGTAAGAACCTGCCCTGAATTACTGTGTCCAACAGCTGCCCCTCTCAAAGCACTCAGAGCAGGGCTTCATCTGTGAAACCACCTGCCACCAATGGCTCCTACAGCCCAGTCCCTCAGCTCTGCTGGGAATGTAAATTATCAAAGGGTGGTACCTGGACTCCTTCTGAGCGATGGCGAGATAGATTTCCCACGAGCTCTCTTCAGGAATTGCTCCATGAGGTATCAACAAACTGACTCCTACGAAAGAGCAAAGGCAGAGCTTACCTTTGGGAAAGGCACTGGGTGGAAAGAGCAAAGCCCAGTTGGCCTCTCACTGCCAAGACCTAGCAAGGACCAAGCAGAGAATGCTCCTCTGAAGTGGGGGTTATCGGGTGAATGGAAAATACATGCTTAATAGGATGCAGATAGTTGTTTAACTGCCTCACAGAGCCCAGAATCCGGTGGACTCACATGCCTAAAATTCTCCTGCTGCAGCAGAGCTCTCGGATGGTTCACTTCCCATTGGTTTGTGTCACTAAAGGACCCTGGATTTAGTCCACATGTGACTGATGGGCTTTTATCCGATGCAGCAACAGAACAATGTCTTTGAGTTCCCTATTTGACTGTTCTTGGTTTGGGGGTTTGGTTTTTTAAATAATAAACATGGTCAAAAGCCCATGTGCCTTCAGTACCTTTTCAGTCAGGCTTTGCCAGTGTCTGGCAGGTGGGTGGGACAGGCCAGTTATGAAAGACTGTAATCACCTTTTGACTCTTCTACTCTCATTTGCCCCAATGCCCCTCAGTGGAACACACCTCCCATCTGCATCCCTCCGTGTTCCAAAGACATGAGCTCGGTCTGAACTGTCCTTGAGCTCTTTGCATATTTGTGCAGCGGGTGCGAGGACACCAACTATCTATTTATTATCTAATTGATGGGACTATTGTTATATAAAGTCACTCAACAGTATGAGAGATTTCTCCATTTGGGACTTAACTGACTTAGTGCTTCTGCCTTTGAATATACATTCCCAAACATAACAGTCTGTGAAGAAATGAACCCAATTCCATGTTGTGCATGACTGCACTCTAAATATGTATATCCTGGTACCCATCTTCATTAAATACAGACCACATCTTTTTATGGTAACCCTTAAAGTACCCATTTAATGAAAGCTAAAGGATAAAGCTCGAAAGCATTCAGTTGAACCAGACACTAAGAGATAAGCCTGGCCACAGCAGTCAAATGAAATCAAAGTTGAATTTAAAGGAGACTTTGATTAAAGATCACCCGAGTTCAAAAGATCTCGTCTTCGCTGGCAACGGGGGTATCTAGTGATTTCTGCTACATTTGCCATTTTGAAAAAGCAAGTATCCAAGGTGAGGAATTTTCTGCAGCTTGATGCACACACAGGGATGTACAAACCTATGCAGCACCCTGCAGGAGTAGGGTTTTAGTTGATTCTAATTTTGGGCTCTACGTTTGCAGCTAATTCTAAAAACGTGTCTCACAAAACTGTCACAAAGGAGTCACAAAACCAACTCTGCTTCTGGAACGATGCACACTGAGCAGCTCTGCAGTGAGGGCTCAGTGGACAGGCCAGTCCTGAAATGCCCTGGTCTGGAAATGTGTCAAGCTGCTGAGCTACAATCACGGGAAAAGCAAGAAGGCAGGAGTGAACACTAATGAAAGCCGGGCTGCGGTTTTCCTTGAGAGGGGGAGTGTTCTCCAGAGACGCCTGTTTGCTCTGTGCTGCAGACAACATCAGTGCGCTCAGCTGCCCATGTGGGTTCTGCTTTGAACCCCCCTGTTACGTAAGAGGCCCATCCAGTATCGACCTCCTGGGGAGCCCTGTGTTTGGATCAGGATCCACGTCAGCAACGGCTTTGATTAATATGACTTTCATGCTGAAGACATCAAGAGAGGCAGTAATTTATAACAGTTCCAATAGGCATAATGCCTCCTTGCTACTCATCTCATGCTTTGTTCTGCTCAGTCATCTCCTGTGTGGGCAACACGCTCTACTTCCCAAGAACTGCATTAAGGGAGCCCCTACTTCTTCTTTTCTTTCTTTTCTTCTATTATTTATTCAGTCACAGAACACTACATCAGGCAAAATAAGTTTAAGGTAAAATTTTTTTACATGCTTTTAATAGAAAGTATCTACCCACCTGTGTTTGGAACCACTAAGCGGCCACCCAGATGTCCAAAAATGGCAGTTGTCTTCAGCTCGCTCCGCGTGGAGATAGAAGAGAGGTTCTGAATGTATGTTGCCTTATTTCTAGCCTGGATTGTACCAAAAGCTCTGTTATTCCCATGAGGAAAAGTTCCTGAATGCGCCTTTCCGTGATACTCCGCCCTCTCCGTCACCCCCAGGGACACCATGAAGGAACTCTGAACCTTGACCTTGATGTCTGACAGCGGGTTGAAGAGGGACGACTCCGTCATTAGCTCCTTGTCCATGGGGTCCTGCAGGCAGATGGGGCCGCTGTAGGTTCTGCTCACCGTCAGGTCGGGCTGCATGGAGGGGTTCAGGAGCAGCGAGTTCCCTGCCAGAGTGAAGCACATCAGGGAGTTAGTCCCCACCCTAAGGTGTGAAATGAGAAAGCTCTGACCTCTCCAGCAGTTCCTTTTGGACTCGCTCTCCCTTCCTGATCCTCTCTGAGCTCAGAATCACATAAGGCAACGTTAAAAGAACCTGACAACACGGTGCAATAGATCTAACAGGTACTTCATCGCTGTGTTTGCTGCACTTCAGGCAACTCCAGAGTTCCGAGAAGGAACTTTGGTTTTGTTCTGGAGTCAGGTTTGTGTTTATGCCTTTTTTCTTGCTTTCTTTCTCTTTCCTTTAAATTAAAACCCACTGGGTGAAGACACATCCTCGTGCAGACCTTTCTGTGAGCTGACACAACATGATAGCTTCATGCCTGAGGGGAGCTGGACTGAAAAGAAAGTGGGACAAGAGTAATACAGGGGAAAATGCCACAGTTAGTCATTTAGGAGCATTTTAGCTCAGAAGAGGCTCTGGAAGAAAAGGAATGGATAGATTTAGGGCCTGAATCCTTTAGCTGGTTTGGTCTTTTATTGCTTGCTTTTGCACTTGGGTTTTTTGGTTTGTTGGTTGGATTTTAGTAAATAGAATTTTTCCCAAAGTACCTCATTTTCTGGAAATTATCTGTACTGCACCCTTGAAAATTTGATCACTTTAAGGGACTACAGGTTGGATTGTGAACATTACAAATACATTCCCCCAAAGAATGACATCTGCATCGCACTGATCCATTGTCCATGTGTCAGCATTGTCTTCTCTTTTCTCAGCAAACTGAGCAGAGAACTGGCTTCCTTTTATTATTTTTTTCATCTGAATTGTTTAGTTTACAAATGCTCTTATTTAAAACCCCCACAGCCAGAGAACCCAAAGGAACTGAAAGTGAACTAATGGAATCTAGCATAAGAGAAATGGCTGCTCAGACAGTCTCAGAGCATCCAGAACGAATGGTTTTGAAACATCAAGTCAAACAATTCCCCAGACTGAAAACAAGACTTTTAAGGCAAACTGAACAACAAAGGGAGAAGTTCCCATTTGAGACAGTCACCGGGAATCACAGGACTCCAATTAAAGGCTTGCATTTTTAAATGAATGTGAAAACATCCTTCAAACATCCTTGTTTACCAAGCTCTTTTTTCAATCCCTTGCAGTTTATGCTTGGCGAGGAACATCTCCCAGAGAATGAAGTAACAGCAACCACCACCACAAACACACACACACACACACCCCAGCTCTGCAGCACAATCCCCTTCTCCAAGAGCCATGGGGACACTTTGGCACCCCCCAGCACACCCACCCACCCACAGGAAGGCGGGTCTCCAGGTCAGGACGTCAGCACAGAATTAACACCCACTCTATTCCAAGGCAATCAGTGCCCCCCTGCCCCCTCCTTTGGCCAAAGGATTATTATTCCAGAAAACAGCCCAGTGCTGCTTTCAGTAGAACTAAATATTTCTTTCATATTTCACTGTATTGGGGGTTTCTGAAGTTTCCTGTTGTTTTGGTTTGTTTTTCACATCAGTACAAGTTTACACACTTATTTCCCATGGAAGTACTTATTTCAGAATGGGGCTGCTTGCAATCCAACAGCAGCTTATAAAAATACCTAAAGTTTCTCAAATTAACAGTTGAAAACCAATTACAAAGTAGAAATGTAAGTGAATAGGCAGGAATTACAGACATGCTTTCTGGGCTTGTTTTGGTTGGTTTGGGGGTTTTGGAAGTGACAGTCGTCAGCGCAGAAGCTAATGACAGTGTTTCTAGAGCACTTAGAGCGTGGGCAAGAACGATGCTGTTTGTCCCAGTTGGGGTGACAAACCATTGCAGGGACGTCACAAGACGGTTCTAAGCCCAGGTCCCTGCGCTCAGCACGGCTCTCAGCACCACGCTGGAATGCCATCCCACAGCCAGGCACTATCAGCTTAAGCATCTCTGTGCAGTAGGAGCTCTGGAGAGAAGAAGATGAAATCGCAACACTAACCTTGTCTGACTGTTTTAAAATTAAATGTCTGGAAGCCTCCTGTCAGTGCAGATGAATCAATGACATCCACGCCGTACTCACTCTGACTCCGTCTGTAGAGGGTTACGCCAACCACCAGCACCGCTACAGCAATGACTGCTGCTCCCAGGCCGGAGTACAGGGCGATGTCGCTGGCAGTCTCGATATCTGAGAGGGGACAAAGCGGGTACCGGGTCAGCAGCGCTCCCGAGAGCGTTCTGGTGGGTGCCCGAGAGCGCGGGGGATCCCAGAGGGCACCCGCGGAGTGGGCACGGCTGGGATGTAGATGTGGAGCCGGGCACTGAAAGGCAAGTGGGTGAGAGCAGGAGCACGTTTCCTGCTGCAGCCCCACTCAGGGATTGCATCGTGGTCTTCAGCAGAGATGAAGAATTCCTTGCTTTGAAAGAACAAACCCAACTGAAACCCACAATATCAGGTAATTGAATTATCCAGTCCCGCTGTTCCAGATCTGCTGGGATTGGGGACCGCATACCCTGAAATTAAATTGCTCTGCAAGTACCCTCGGTGGGTCCTTGGCTCCTTAATGCAAACTCCAGGTTAGAGGAGAGATAATCACATATTCACCCTATACATCATCCGTTACCCTGCTCTCTGCTGCTTCTGCTGTCAAGTGACAAGCACTTAGGACAGAAAGTGCATTTATTTCTGACAAATGACAGTGACAGAAAATAACCAGGAAATCCAGACTGATCAGAATCAGTAAATAAACCACAATGTACAGCAATGGGGTAAGAAGATAAAGTCAGCATTTAATAAATAGCCAATTACTGAAATTACTTAGTTCATATTTGGGAGGAGGCTTCTGTTGTGTGTGCTTTCTGCAGAAAGTCTAACTTTATTTTAGCTGAATTTTTAAAACAAATACGTAACTTCAGGCCACTGAGATTAAAGAAATGAGAACCTGTAGGCAGCACTGGAAAAGCTCATTTTCCTGGCTCCCCAGTTTCTTATCTAAAGGCAAGGCCTGGCCAGGACCTGTCCCGGTAGCTGAACTCCCTGGGAGGCACCACCCTGGAGCTGGGTCCCATCTGTCCCCGACACATGGGGAACCCCTGAGTCGCAGCGAGGGAGCGAGACCACGACCTGTGCTCGGTGGCTGAGCACAGGGGTGACGTGCCCTGGGTGAGGCAACAGAACTCACCTTCTGTGCCAGACAGTCGAATCTGAAGTAAAAGAAATTTTTTGGCCCAAACATCCTTAATAGAAAATATCCTTTCTCTTTCTGTCTCAAAGCATTCCCGGTAACCTCAGTTACAACATTCCAACAGCGCAATCAGCCCAAACCCCAGCTTTACTGGGATTGCTCTTCAGCCAGAAAATACTCCTACAAAAACTCTGCTGAACTTTCCAATAACCTCATACTGAAAAAAAATCAGGAAAAATCCTGAGAAGGAAAAATTAATAAAAAATCACAAAGTTTTCCCTGCAAACAACCAGTTTTCCATCTTCTGTGGCACATCATGGCGAGGAATCACAACTGAATCAACTTGTAGGTAACTCACACCCAGCTCCTTAGAGTGTTACAGTTGCTCTAAGGTGCCTGGGTTTGTGGAAGAACCCAAAGTACTTTGGACACTCAGCTCAGAGGAAGAGGAGAACCTTTTCAGAAAGTATTACATTTTTAAGTAGCTTTATCTTAAAAGACTAAAACAATTGACATGGTATTCCTTTGAATCGTTCCTACAGAACACAACTGCTTCAGAAAGGGGACTGCCCTTTTTAGCTAAGCTGTTAGTATTTCTTTAGAAGCACTATTTTTTAAAAGAAATTTTAATTTCTTCCCCTTTCTGGCTTTTCTTAGAGGCAATTCCTTTTATGGGAGACTAGAAATTAAAGGAAAAAGAAAAGCATGGTACATTTGGGGAACAGGATAATTTTTTGCTCTTATTTTTTCCTGGAAGGGAACAACATGAAACCAAACAAACTCCAGGGAAACCAGCCACAGTCCCCAGGTCCTACTTAATGAACTGCATCCGCCCAGCCCGGAGGGGACCGGGACCTGGCAAATGCTGCCGTTTCGTGCCATTCCAGTCACAGGAGCCGTGTTTGTGGTAATTGTAGCCCATGTTTCACTCCACCTCCTGACACTGTTACACAACATTTATTGAAAGCACATTTGATGGTAATGAAGTTTCTATTAACTATGATTAAGTTTCATAAAGCACCTGAAGATAATTTAAGATGTGCAGGAGCAGAAAATGAAACATTTGGTTTAGTACGTTAGGAAACGTAATTGATTAAATTATCTCATTTACAATAAGTGCTTTCCAGGCGCTGTGCAGGGCATACATTTCCCCCATCTCCCACCAGAGATGGCTGGGAGATGTGAAAGGTTCCTCCAGGTCCCCGTCCTCCCCCGCTTCCCACACTGCCCCTTCCGGGACCCTGCAGCAGTTCTGAGCCCTTTTCTCATCGAGCTGGTCCTTGGGAACAAGGATGGGAAGCCACAGAATCATGTCAGAGGTTAGTCAGTAGAACAGGTTGTTTCTCAATTATCTTCATAATTGACTTTGATTTTGCATCAATGATGACTCACACAGTCTTCAACCGAGTTCCTGTTTTGCGGAATAACAACACCTGCATTATGAGTCTCACCCCAGAGCTGCAACGGAACCCTCTGGTTCTCCTGCATACATGTATGCTGAAGTCAACTCCATTAAGGTTACTTTTTTAATAAATAAGAAAATAAAGTGATTTGACTGATATTCTTTCAAGATTCTCTAATTAAAAGGGAAAGCCCGTCGATTGCCTGAGCTTGGGTATGACACAGACCAGTTGGACGGGAGTCACGAGGGGGTGGTTCCAGTGAGACAGGGACAAGACAAAGGTGAAAAGCCTTAAGCAGCCAAAGGTGGTCACAGCACATCTCTGAGGTACCCCAACCCCAGTGTGGGGATCCAAGAACTGGAAATGTAAAGAAGAAACACTCCAGAGGAGCTTTCTCTGCCTTCAGGACTGCACTATGGGTGCAGCTGGGTGGCTCCTGGGCACCTGCAGAACTCGACTGTATTAAAGACTCTGAGCTTTAAGAAGCCAAACCCCCGTCACTCACCAAGAGCCGTCCCCCCCATGGACAATGGCTGCTCCCCCCTACAATTAGTACTTGTACTGCAGTCACTTTGGCTGTGACTTAGTTACCTTCCTTTGCAAAAGGGAAGCTGTCGTTGGGCAACACGGAGGTGAAGCCGGGCCGTTCCGTTAGACTCTGGTGTTATCAGAGAGGAGCCCGGGAATACTCTGGGATCTGAAAGCCACCAGGCTTCCTTCAGCTCACCAAGAACTTCTGCTGGAGAATGCTCTGAGGGGACAGCCCACAGTGAGTGGGCTCAAAGGACACCGAGAGTTGGTCTGCGTTTCCAGATGTTTTCCTCGTGATTTAGGACCCACAGTCTCTACAATTTCAAATATCCTGGAAGAATGCTTAAGACTCCAAACTCACCCATTTTATAATCCATAATAGAAGAATGTGCCTTCAAGGAACCTATAACCAATTGCACGTGTTCCTGCTCAGTACAGCCTTCAAAGGAATTGGCCAAAAAGGTGTTTATAAATCTATTTGTCTTTTTTTAAAAATTAAATCTTTCTGTTAATCAATTCACTCCAAATGAGTGAACTAAAATTGTAGTGAACTAAAACCCCACTGAAATCAATGGAAGACCAAGAACTAGGAGTGGTGGGTGGAAGCCCGGGGAGCAGGGTGCCAGGGGCAGGGAGCTCAGTGGGATCGGCCGGAGCCGGGGCAGGAACCGAGAAAAGCCAAACTCTAATAATTTATTCTTCTCTAATGACAAGTCCTCAAGAGATCAGTTTCAAGAGCCACATTCCTGCAGAAAGGGTTCCCACTCAGACACCAATTACCAAAGAGCGGTCACTTCTTTATTTTTAGTCTAAATCCTGTGATCACAAAGTTGCTAAGAAGCTGCTTTCAGTGGATGTGAAAGGCTTTCATATAACCTTCAGTTTTATTTAGCTCCTAAACAAATAAAACAGAATGGCAGAGAAGATGAGAAAAGTCATATTTACAAGAGAAAAAAATAACTTACTTTGGGATTTTATTTCATGAAGAGGTTTTTTATCTGAGAGAGAGAGAGAGAGAAAGAGAAAGTTGCACTTAATAAATTTACATGGAGCATATCTATTTCCTGTATCGCTTCTGTCTCGCTCTATAAATGAAACATTTTCTCCTTGTTTGCTGACAATATGAATATTTTATGTTGTCCATATTTTTTCCCTTCATCTTTTTTTTTTTAATCCTAAATCTCTTTCAGGATGTTTCTTTGCAGTAATTTCTCACTTGGTTAATTCAAGTATTTGTTAGCTTTAATGGATGCTTTTATTGATGATATTCTGTATCTCAGGAATAAGGTCATTCAATACTTTGAGGCAGATAAAGAGGCAAGTAAAGAATTAATTATTTCCTGGTATGTTTGGTATATGGTTAGTGACGGACACTTAAAAGAGTCATTTATAAAATATAAAGATGTACAATATACTCACATTTAAGTATCTAAATATACACCATCCTACATCTCTATGTGTTTCTAAAGAACATCCAGAATCAATGTTCTACCCCAGGTTCTCTAGAGTGGTGCTTCTCTTAAAAACAAGGCGTTCTGTCTCTCTCCTCATTAGGATTTCAGTTGTCCTTTAGGAACCAAGACCTGAAAAAGTTGGCTTTAGAAAAGGGGAGAGGGGGTGCTGCGGGAGCGCAGGCTCTGCCGACGGGTGCTGGTTGGGAAACGGAGGACAAAGTTATTTCTGAGAGATGATCTGTTAATAAAAACATCTTTGCAGTTCATCTGCTTATGGCCTGCTTGTTGGGTCCTTTAGGGGAGAAGAAATCAATAGGTTTTGAAGTCATAAAAAATAACTAAAGCAAACAGATAAAAGTCAAACAAAAAAAATGCTACAAATCCCTCTCTTTTATTAAGCAAAGAAAAAGCTTTCAGCTCTGCAAGACAGAGAGAAATCCACTGAGGAAAAGCAAAACTGGCACCCAGGACTGGGAGGGTGTGCCTGGGGCAATGCCGGGGCACTGACAGGAACGTCGGGAGCACAAGGCTTGGGATTTATATCCATAGTCTTTCCGGTGGAAGAAGACAACTGCCAGGCATAATGTGAACACATATACGGCAAAGGATGAAGAAGGAAGGGTAATGCAGTGTCCCAGGAACTAAGAAAGAGGGCTGGTTAAAAACAAAATTAGTATTTCAGTTCCCATCTTCCAGCCCTAGCGCTCCCGATGGCTCCCACGGCTGCCATCCATGGCCAGAGAGGGATGAGGTGACAGTATCACCTCCTGGGCAGGGAGCAGTGAGGTGACCATATTGCCTCGTGGGCAGGGAGCAGCACTCAGTGTAGGACCAAAGTTGAGAATGTCCCCGTTCCGAGGCGGTGCAGCCACCCCCGGGTGCTCTGCAGCTCTGCTTGGCTCCTACCGAACAGCAGCTGCTTTCCAGACACCAATGAAGGGCAAACCCTCTCCCAGGGAACTCACCACGGAGCAGCTTTGCCTTTACTTCTCCGCTAAAGGCAAAACCGGAGGAAGCTGAACTGAACCAGCTCCTGCACGGCCAGTTTTCCTGCTGGTGCTTTGCCAGTTTCCCCCCAGGAAAAGGAAGGGGCGGCCAGGCCGTACTTTGTGTGAAACGTGCTGTAGCAGGTGGCTATAATTACACATCACAAAACCTCCTCCTTTGGATTTTTAGCATAATCTGATAATTAACAGGTAAGGTTCGTGCTACGCAACTCCAGTGACTCAGAAAACTGCGGGTTTCAAACTTCACACACACAACCCTCAGAAAGCGACAGCTCTGCTCCCGGTGCTGTCTCAGCCACAAGCCTTCCAGTGACACGGGCGTGCGGCAGCCTCGCTGGGTGACAGCAGGCATTTGGGGCCACCCCTCCCAAGCCCAGTTCCGTGCCAGCCGTTACTCACCTTGGATGCAGAGTCCTTCAGTGCAATTCTCTGACTCCTGGCTCAAGCCCTCGCAGAACTTCCCTCCGTTTCTGGGAGGAGGTGCAATACATTCCCGGACCCGCAAATGCTCGCATTCAGGGCTGCACACAGACCACTCGCTCCACACCTCCCAGTTTCCATCCACTGAATGGGGGGAAGAAAAACACCAAGCATCACTGTTACTGCTGCGGATCAGACTGGTGCAGGTGAGAGGTCCTGCCCAGAATACCTCTTTGGTCTCTCTCCTCGCGTCACAGCAAGTAAACAAGGTGTAATTCTCAGGAGAAATACAGAGTTTTGTCAGATGTGAAGTTAAAATCTGGCATTATAAAATACAAAATACAGACTAGAAATAATAAAATCCAGCGTGCAATATGGAACCTTTCCAAATAGCACCAGTACCTGACACTGTGCAAAGACAGTCAATTCAAACTGCAGGAGGAACTTCTCCTTTGCCACCAAGCTGTTTCTAATGTTTCAGTACAAATTCCACCCTCCAACAGCAGATGTAGAGAGGCCACACCTCCTCCTGCCAGGGAAACGATGCTGACATTTGCCCAAGAAGCATGGCTGGCCTGGCAGACTCCTGGCTGATGCCCAGAGCAGGACAAGGGACCGACACCATGCTTTGCTGCCAGATTCCCAACTGCCTCTGAACCAGCTGAGAAGGGATCCTCAGCTCCCTTTCTTTTTCATGCATAAAGAACAACGAGAAACAGTCAGATGAACACACTGACATAGAAAAATAATATTAAATTCTTTAAATCCCAGTTCAGGACATGTTGTATCTAAAAAACTCACAAAAAGGGGATTTGCCAGAATCCAGAGAAGCTGTGCTGTGACCCCAGGCTCTTAAAAATCCCACTAACTGTAGCTGTGTATGTGAAACATCGATTCCAAAAGCAGCTGAGGGAGGTTCCAGGTGAACAAATGAGGAAATGCACAGTGCACAATGCACAGCTCCACGTGGAGCATAAAGCTCAATTTCTAAAGGTTAATATACTTGAAACCAAACTTTTGCAAGCTAAGCAATACTTTTAAGTGAAGTTCTCAGCTTAGGTTTCTGTGTTTCTAGTGTAACTAACACCACCTCCCCTTACCCCCACGCAATTCTATGACTCGTACTGCAGCGGTTACTGGTTTGTTATTGGGTATTTAGTAGGCTTCAGTGGGAGTTAAAGCACTGACAGACCTGACAGATCAAGGCCACGGGTGTTTGTGACTATGGCTGGGAGTCACAAGCCTGAGTGCTAGCCTGAACAAGGATGCAAGGATTTCCCATTTCCTCTGGGACCTGTGGGCTCTTCAGAACAGGACTGTCTCCCTGGCATTCCAGACAGAACACTCTCCCCTAAGTGTGAGGTTTACAGTTCCTCCACAGCCGACTGTGCGTATCTCACCTGGGCAAAGAGAAGTGCAGGTGATTTTCTGCACTGACATTCCTTCACAAAAGGCCCCTCCGTTGAGGGGAGCAGGGTTGGTGCAGGTCCGTGACCGCTTCTGCCAGCCCCGGCCACACCGCGCGTTGCAGTTGGACCACTCGGTCCATGATGACCAGCCTCCGTTAACTGCAAAACACAGACAGGCCCGAGGGTGAGCAGGGTGTGCCAAGAGACACCAAGCAATAAATCCCATCATCAGTGGAGACTGTTGAGTTGGAGGAAGATGAGGGTGAGGGGAGACCTCATCACTCCCTGCAACTGCTTGAAAGGACATTGTGGAGAGGTTGGTGCTGGTCTCTTCTCATGGGCAATTAGTGACAGAAGGAGAGGGAATGGCTTCAAGCTGCAGCAGGGTAGGGTTAGGCTGGACATGAGGAAAGAATTCTTCCCAGCAAGAGTGGTCAGAGCCTGGAATGGGCTGCCCAGGGAGGGGGTGGAGTCCCCATCCCTGACTGTGTTTCACATGGTTGAGATGTGGTGTTGAGGGATCTGGTGTAGGGGAGAACTTTGTAGAGTGGGGCTGGTTGGACTCCATGATCCCAAGGGTCTCTTCCAACCTGAATGATTCTATGATCTCATTCCAATTCAGACATTCTACAGGTGAATCCCAAGCTGAAGTAGGAGCGTTGCCTCCTGTCAGCTCACGACTGCATAAAGGCCTTGGCGGGAAGTTTGGGAGGGAGTTAAAAGCAGGCAGTTCAACTCTCATAAAATATGCTTTGCTTAAATCAAAACCAAGACTTCTTTATTTTAGAAAGGGTGATTTAGGAATGCTCTGCCCCCACCAATCAAGTGTCATATGCAATAAACATGGAGAGCAACAGGGGACGGTAATGAAGCAACAGTTCTGCCCTTCTGTCCTTTTACATGTAACAGCGTCACCCGGTGGTGCTTGGACACTGCGGTGCCGCAGACCCAATTAAGGCAGCCCTTCCTGTATCTCCCCAGGCTCCTGCTTCAGGGTTTCCTAATACAGGCACGGCTTATTTAAGTGGTTTAGCTTATAACTGGATCTTCTTAATATCTGGAGCAAGGATTGTTATTATTGACAGAGCTCCTGGGAATCCATCACAAACAAAAACCTCATCATTCTCACACCCTGAAAGCAGGAATGATCTCAGCCTTGAGCAACAGAACTGAAATTCATCCATTTGATTTAGAACCAGTGGTATGTTAACAACAGAAAGGGCAGCAATAAAAGCACCCAGATCTAAGTTTTTCCCCAGTGATGAGGTTTTCACTGACCATACACCACAACGGTGGCAGACATGCTCCTCCTCTTGGCCACGATGTTGGCGGCCATGCAGGTGTAGTTCCCAGAGTCAGAGAGACGCGCCTGGCGGATGATGAGGTTGTGGTCTGCTCTGGTGTCAATGTTCTCGTCCAGGTTGGAATCTATGGGCTCCTCATTCTTCAGCCATTCCACCTGGAGGGGATGGAGCAGAAAGAACATGGAGTAGGAAAAGATGGAAGCAGAAAGTCTACAAAAGTGTACTTCGAGGATTTTTTTAATAGATGTCATTGTGGTCTTTATTAGAAGATAATAGCGATGCCAGGGTGGGATTCCCCAGAAGGGAGACATTCACAAATTCAGAAAAGAGATTATTCCTATTCTGAAGCCCCTAGAGCTTATTAACAAAGACACACCAAAGGAAATGCTAGGACATAATAAACCAGCAAAGAATAAAAGAACAACAACAATAAATGATGGAGAGCTTGTTCAGAGTTGCCAGGATTTGGGTTATGAGGGAAACTTCACTTTCGTTCTACAGGGAGAAAACAAAAGATGAGGAAGAAGAGGGTAAGAAAAAAAAGGAGAACAATAATTAATCACACTTTTCTTGTGCTATTAGTTAGGAGGATTTAGTATCTAATCCAAGGAATCAAAAAGTGATGATAAAAAGTACACCTTTCATTCACCTCCTGGTTTCCTTCACCAGAACTATTAGAGCTTTACCCTCAAATAATATTCTTATGCAATTGCATCTTATTATTTCCTCTAACTTAACTCTGTCTGGGCTTTAGCTTTCCTAACCCGAGCCCTGACTGCTCAGAAATATCTGAGTAGACCCAGGAATTATCCACAAGGCATTGCTCCACTTAAAACATTTTTTTAAAAGTAATATTTACAGCATGGTAACCTGCTGTTACAGACCCACAAAATTAAGAATAGAAGCTGAATCAATAGATTCTATTAAAAGAATAAATAAATGTGAGTCATTTTACTAGCTTTTCCAGACCTGAAGGAGGTGTGGCCATACCCTGAAGTCAAATATCCTTCTCCTCTTTGTTCAGATGAATAACCCCCCGTAGGAAGTCGTGGAAGGACGTGGAACTTCGTGGTAATGAGCTTGTGGATTTGGTAGCTACAGGCACTCATTAGCACACTGCTCTGCACAGATGGTCTGCAGTTTGTACATTTTCCAGTTTATAAACAAATCTGCAAAAGCTGACCATCAAAGCCAATTAGATTTCATGCCAGACAGCAGGTTCCCCTTCCAGTGGCACCAGTCACTTTGGGGGGCTGGGGACAGGAGGGGTGTGAGTGATGCTTTGGAGCCGCAGCTGGAACCCTTCTCGGCAGGAATGCAGATCTGGGGCACTCCTGTCTTACTGCGCAGTTAAAGGGACTGGTTTCCACATCTGGCAAACGAGGCATTGCCCGAGTATGAGGGACATTATACATTTCACACCAAAAGCAGTTACAAGATTTTAGCTCAACCTACTCTTTTCCTCACACTGCAGTTAACCAAAAATGGGAGGAAGACAGAATTGTGCCCTCAGAGCTCACACTGCGCATTCAAGACGTACCTGTGTGTTCCTGCGCTCTGTTACACCGCTGCTTTGGATTGCCTTGCAAATCTTAACGGTTTTCTTAAATTATTATTTTTACACAGTCTCCTTCACAAAAGTGTGATGTTTTGGGACCACCAGCCCGTGTGCCGTGGTGCACACCCCAATCCAGGCTCAGAGCACGGTTTCAGAGGTGCTGGTGCCGTGGCCCGTGGCAGCCAAGGGGCTGTGTCTGGCACAGGCACACAGGGACCAACCCAGAGGAGACGCCTCCCTCCCTGCATTCCCCTTCCATAGCACTGCTGGCTGATGCTCTCCTGCACTGCCTTTGGCATCCTAATCCCCATTGCTGGCAGCAACCCAGGAACTCACCCAGCGCTCACCCTCGCTGCCCAGAGCTGGGGACAGGGCTGACACTGTCACTGTGTTGAGCGCTGATGGCCGGGCAGGGGCTGGTGCAGGGACGCAGCAGCCTCACTGACTCCATAGCCCAGAACCCTTCCCTTAGCAGTGTCTCTGAATGCATTCCAGTTCCCTTTGGTTGGAGTGAGATGAGGAACAACCAACTAATCCATTTACTGTTCTGTTCCCTCCTGCAGTTAACTCTAATATTAATTATCAGAGGGGGTTTCACAAAGGAACCAGGAGCACACTGTGAACTATGGAATGGCAGCGTGAGTGTGAATCAGGTGACACAAATTCAGTGGTGGTGGTCAGAATTAACCTCACTTTCTGTGCAGTGTAATGGCAAACACTAACACTGGGCATGATGACAAAGGTGCCCAGTGTTACTGGAGATCATCATTTCACAAGTACATGCACAAATTTGCATTTGGACTCTTGTTGGGTCAGGGTTTCTGTGGGGCGGCCATGGGGGGGCACAGGGTCTCACTCCTCTCACACCAGTGCCTGGGGAGAGCCTCCCAGCAGAGACTGCAAACTCATCCCTGGTTACCCAGTCTGGGGCTGCGTTACCCAGTCTGGTTGCCTTTTGCCTCTTACCTGGGGCCTTGATGGCAACTGCAAACACTCTGCTCCAATTCCAGCCTCCTCCCCCCAGTCAGAACCAGACTTGACTCAGACTCATTCCCCACCTTGGCCTCAGCAGACAAATGCTTTCACAGGTGGAGAACTACAAGATGGATTTATAGAATAAACTGGTAACTTCAAAGGATTCGTGGTCAGAAAAGGTTGCTGTTTCTTGCTGTGATGGGACCTTTGGAGAAATCCAGTGGAGACACAAACACACACACAAACCAACCAAGGAGAGTAAAGGCAACAAAGAAACCCCAATTATCTCCATCCTGAAATGGGGTGGAGGTTCTGAAGGGCCAAACCTGCAACGCCCGAGGAGTAGGCTCAAAACTCATTAGCATTTACCTTCCCCCACTTCATCTTCAGAGGAGGTCCCACAGCTGCTTGTAACCCAACAAATACCTTTCTTTTTAAGAATTTGTCTGTCTGAAGATCTTAAATACTTCTACCTTGAAGTAGACTTAAACATGGCTATTATAAGCCATAAGTTTATATAAAGATATCTGGGTTTTTTTTCCCCTGAAATTAAATCTGCTCAGAATTAAAATACCTCCATCAATTTCTAAGGAAGGCTAATCACATAATGATCTACAAAAGCAATGCAGAGGCTGACATGGATTAACTCAGGCACTACATGTTGGGTAGCAGCAGATGAATTAGCATAATCATAAATTTGTTCCAATTACAGAAAGCAATTATCAAAGACCAGCTTACAGCATTATCGAAGTAAAATCAGAGAAATATACCACCTCCTAGGTAGATTCCAAGGGGAGTTGGCAAACTTCTTTAAAAGTAAAGCTTGTCCCACCTCATTTCTGTCTCCTGCAAACGCCCTGAGAGCAGCCCGTCGGCCCCAGGGGAACACGGCTGCTGCTGGAGGTGCCGCAGGTGATGGATGCCCTTCCTGTGTACAACATCAACCATCCCTGCATGTCAGCCCCCTTCGGGCAAGTGTCCACTCACATACTATGGATGTGCATCTTCCAGTTGCCAAAGAGCAAATTCAGGCACTCTGGGGACTCACAAATATCCAGGAAAATACCGATGGAGGCAGGAACGCAGCCGAGCTGGAGCCTGCAGGGAGGCGCTGGCAGAGGTTTCTGCCCTGAAAAATGCCCGTTTTATGGGGTACAGTTATGGCTTCCAAAGGAACTTTATGCCCTGAAACCTCAGCTGCTTTTGAGCCTGATGGCAATGTCTCTGGGATCATTTTAGTTCCCCTTGAGAGGCCCAGAGGCCTTTGCACAGGTGTCACCTGGGTCATTCAAGGAGAAAACCTGCCCAACACCCTATAAGGTGGTAACGTCCTCCTGGTAAGTGTCAAATGGGAGAGGGACAGTGTCGTGCTGTTAAACCTCCTGGAAGACTCACAGACTGCTTGTGTGCTTTTAATACCAAACATCATTTAAACCTTGAAGATGCCAGTAGGGCAGGTATCAGTTACAGGCCTTAAATGATTGGATGCACTAAGAGTTCTTCATCAATTTTCTATCTCATTTCAACATCCTAAGAATTGGCTGCCCATGACTGAATTTTCTATTCTTGTTTCAGACTATAAACAGACTTTATGCCCAACAGGAACAATACAAGCCAGAGCTCTTATTAGTGTACACATGCTAATTTTGTAGGCCAGATGACTGAAGACCTTGATACTCCTGATTTTAGATTACGCTATCCTGCCCTTTAAGCATGACACCTGACCTTCTTGTGTGGTCCATCACCACAGCACACGTGTAGCACACATGTAGCACACGTGTAGCACACATGTAGCACACATGTAGCACAGACAATACAGTTAGAACAGCAGCTTTTCTTGAAGAATCAATCGCTGTCTCTGTCCAAGGCAAAGGCTTCATGATTTTAAGATGAGGAAGGTCAACACCTGACTGAGGGCAGCACAAACATTTCCCATAGCACAGTCAATGTACAGATTGGAAATACGCCCTCTGTCGAATGGAGAAAGCAGTAAACATATCCTTAACTTCCCTCTAGGCCAATAAAGGAGAGGTTCTTAGAGAACAAGGCCAATATTTTTATCTTTTGGGTAAAACTGTTTTGTCAGACCCCGATTCATTTAATATCAAAAAAATAATTAAAGTAAGTCTCTTAGAGACAGTTTTGGATCTTAATTCTTCTTACACTGCTGTAATGACAACTGCAAAACAGTGAACATTATCTTGAAGTTGATTCCAACACCATTTGTGCTGTTGCCCATGAAGGTACTTAATTCAATATAAATAATACAGAAGGTATCTCTCCTTGAGCTCTTGGCTCCCTAAGAACACAAATAACACTGTTACATAGATAAAAAACAGGCAATGTCATAGTTCTCCCTCTAGAATCTGGCTTTGCACTAAAAATGAAGGAAGAAAAGGGCTGAGAACTTCTAAAACTCAGAATATCTAATTTCTAGCTGAAAGAAGAAAACACACTTGAAGCTGGTTGCTACAAAAAGTTTCTTTTAACAGCAAAGGCTTGCTATAGATTCCCCTCCCCATCACGGTAACAGCAGGGATCTCAGGCTTGTGCCACTTTCTCTGCCAACCCCAGAGCCAGCCTGACGAGGCTGTATCGCTGGGCCATCGTTAGCC
Organism: Jacana jacana; assembly: GCA_013400555.1. NCBI lineage: Eukaryota > Metazoa > Chordata > Aves > Charadriiformes > Jacanidae > Jacana > Jacana jacana. Next base: position 124,429 of record VZTM01015175.1, on the reverse strand, counting down.
TTTATGAATATTCCCCCCCAACACTAATCAGCTCAAGCCTCTGGCCAGAAAAAGCTCTTTCTGCCTTATCATTGATGTAGGTTTCGCATTCCCCAGTCTTTAACAGCCTTATTAGAAATGGCTGTTGCAGTGACCCACAATGTTTAGAGGAAGAGAGCAAGATACTTTCCTTTCAATTCCTTCTGGATTCACAAAACTCGTCTTTCTAAAAATTCCAGTGTGTCTAAGCTGGAGATGTCTTCCTTGCTGCTGCAGTGAGAAGGGACGAGGATGGGCAGGGCAGGAGCTCCAGTTGCTGCCATGCATTAAGAGGGCAGACTATCTTTGCTGGGTTTTACTTTCTTTCTACCCTAAGACTCAAACAAATAAGTAGGAGAAGCCTCCCATCGGCATAAACCATCGTGGGAGATTAATCAAACCCAAAAGGCAGCTTGCTGGATACAAACCATTCATATCTACCTTTCTGATCACCCAGTTATTTTATCAACACTATCAAAGCCCATGAATCTTGCTCAGAGCCTGTCGCTGCAACACACGAGAAACAGGTCAACTGTACCCGCTGCAGTTGTGGAAATTAATCCACTGAGGGACTACTGTTACCGAGTGGTTTAATCACAGCGCTGCCACCCTGGTCTGCTAAGTATATTTTTCCTTCATTAGATTGAATATATAATCTCATTACACAGATCTGACGCTGGGACTAACTCATCCATCAGGCTGGGCTGATGGGAGCAGCATGGGAACCTGCTCCTGGGAGAGATTCTCTCAGTTGTTGCAAAAGGGACCTGCAAACCCAAGTGCTGTGTGTTGCTGCTGCCCATCTGCTCTGTCACTGTCCCCATGTAGGTGGCACATGGCTGCTGTACCCGCGACAGAAGCCCCCCAGAGCAGGGGCAGCCACGAGAGATGACGCTCCCGAGTGGCACCCTGTGCCCCAGCTCCCACCCTGAGCTTCCCCCGGGCTGCAGCCAAGTGAAACACACAGCCAAACCCTCATACTGGTGAAAAATCCAGAGGAGGAGAAAAAAGCTAACATGGAAAGGGATGAATCAAAGGGAAATTAAAATCTGCTTTTGACTAAGTCTAACGGGAGAGGTGACAGCCTGTACGTGCATCTCAATGTGTAACGCTGAAGGTGGGCAAGGAGTTGACTCAGACACGCTATTTTAAAACACTGATATAAAGAGTCATTGCTAAATATGCCATTGCTAATGGTACATTGTCTGACTGGTAAAGATAGAGTCAGATCACCAAATAAGTATATCTCTATGCCTATTTTTGGAGGAATAAGTATCTAACATTAATTGCAATACTGTTTTTTACCTCCTTGCAATAACCGTGACTGAATCAGTGTCAGGTTATGATGTGGGCTTTTCATGATTTCAAGTGAAAAACCACCATGGGGCGGTTTTCCAGAGGGGCAGCACATGCAAATGACTTAATGTCAATTATTTTATGGTAGGCAGAAATAAATGATCTAGTTGGAACTCAGATCCTAGTCCCTTGACTGTAAAGCTCAGCAATGCAGCGAGCAGATGAGACTCATCTAGAGCTTTTCTGTTTCTAGGTGCCTGGGAACCCCAGGGTACCTCCGCAGACTGGGGTGCTCCTCAGCGTGTGGGTCAGGGTCGTCAGAAAGAAACAAAGCACTAAGGCTCCCGGGAGGGGTGTTCATGCAGCCACACCAGGGAGGCTGTGTTGGTTTTTCCATGCACAGGCCTTTGGAAAGTAATTAGAAGCGCAGTTGACACTGAAAAAAACCCATTTTGAGATAAGATTATTGGAAATGATCACAGTGTTTTGCTAACATGGCATCCTGAGAGGCAATGGCACATTTATACCAAGTTCTTAGAGATAAGCAAATCATCACGGAAAGCTTACAGTAATTGAAAACAAAGCATATAAATAATGAGCTCTCTTCTCTCCACTAAGGGCTCCTGAGCAAATACCAGTACAAAACCCCATCCATGGCCTCAGGCTACTGCCTGCAAGAAAATCTAGAAGAAAGGTATGAGTGTTTGAAAACTGAGTGTCGGGGGCATTGCTCACTGGCACACTGGTACCTGTGAATGTGCTCCTGCCTAGAACAGCAGTCTCTGTTTCATACCTCAGATGAGTTGGTTAATTGTCCTTAGTTGGGTTGGTCCCTTCTGCACTCCTTCTCTGCCATTCCAGCACACAAGGCTGGAATTCTGCTGTTCTCCAGAGTTATGGCGAATCATTGACACACAATATTCTTCTTTATTGTTAGTAGCCTTCAGATAGGATCTAACTGTGAGATAATCCTGACAGAAACATCCTTTAGATCCAGTAATGAATCACCTTTCTTTACATCATGGGAAAAGTATTTAAACACAAACTCTATAAAGGAACCCCATTGTTGGTTAAGACAAAGGTGTAACGTTTAGACAGTGTCACTGGATGCACATGGGACCAGGCTCACAACTTACTGCTCTGCCTTACGATAGTCTTTGCAATTACAAGCTGTTGATCTACATCCAGAGAAGCAAAACACTCCCCAAACCTTTCATGTTACACCATGTCGTTTCCACAGCACTCTAATAATATTTATTCCAGATTATAAAAGGAGACTCCTCACTGCATCAGACACAGAAGGAAAATGAACCACAAGTACCTGTTTACACGAGGAGTGCAGTTGGGGCACGTTGGTGATGGGACTCGGGAGACAGAGAGGATTGGAAATCTGTGATTAGGCCACAATTTGGGTAAGAACAGGGAAATCATATGAATCTTGGCAAAAACTGAACATGAGGGCACTGTGGGAGAAGACAAGTGGTTGATCAGAAAGGATCGACATATTTGGGGACTCCCTCATTTTGAGAGGGAGACAGTTGGTAGAGGAGCTTCCTTAGTCAGAAAAGGAAAATTCAGTCGCATAGAAGTCACAAAAATAAAAAGGAAGAGCAAGAACAGCTTCAGGGGCGATTAACAGACTAAGAGAGAAACACACCATGAGCACATGGGTTCATCTCAACACACTTTCTTTCTGGCAGATGACATTGGAGTCTGCACTGAAGTGTAGGAAGATACAGAAACACTTCACTCCAAGGACATCTTGCGTTTTCCCCTCTCCCGTCTCCATCAAGCCCGAGTCCCAGCTGACAGTAACCAGCTGCTCCTGCTCTCACTCTGCCAGGGCTGTCTAGCAAAAGGGGCGCTAATGTGAGAGGATCAAACCTGCAGCCCGTTCCCTGAGCAACGGCTGGGCCTGCTTCACAGCAGAGCTCGCAGAACCCGCACGCAGCCCCAAACTGACACACCACAGTCCCTCTCACTCCATCCTCCCTGCAGCTCTCCATGCACCTTCCTCTTCCTCCAGCGCAAACTGCACCCCACGCTCCCAACCTCCTGAAGGAGTTCAGCCAGACAAAACACAAACCCAGTTCAAAGAGAAGTTTCCTCCAGAGCTGCCTGTTTCTGAACACACACCACCAGGGAGGTGGGAGAAGTGCTCTCTCGTGGGTCTCTGCCTCACCAGCCTTGCCCTTTCCCAACTGCCCGCTCCCTGAGCAAACACTTTGGAGTTCCAGTTGCCAAAGTGGTATTGTCAGGTCTTCGTAAAAGTACATAAACACCCCAGCAATCAGAGGATGATACAGCCTTCTAGCAAATAGATTTGATCCTTCTGCTCACAAACCTTTGCTTCCAGCATTCAAACTCTGAAGTCTGAATCCCACTGAAAAGGAAATAAAAGCAGCTGCACATAAAGCATCGAGCAGGAGTGCTGTGTGCCCTGCACAGACTCGGAAATACAGTGGGTTCCTTGCATTATAACGTTCTAAGCATCAGGAGAAGGTCACCAAACACACTGAAAATTCAACCTTCAGGAACTGGGGACAGAAAAACCAGACAAGACCCCTGGGTAGGAACAGAAAACAATCCCAAAAGCTGCTCCTCCTGCTGACTGGGATTGACCAAGCCTCCAACCGTCTCGAGCAGTCAGAAGGTAGAACACAGTGAAGTTTATGAATCCCTGTAGGATTCTTTCATGCAATTACCTTTATTATTTTTAATTATAAACAATGTTAAAGTCTTATAACTTATCCTTTCATGTTCAAGCATTCAAAATTAAGAACATTTCTGAAAACAGTACCAGAAAAATATATGCCTCTGCAAAACAGTACATCAAAAAGAAAAGCCCCAAAGCACATGTCTCTCTAAAAAGGAATTATCTATTCAGAAGAACTACAAAGTTATCTCACTTTTTTTTCCCCCTTCTCCTTTTAGCAATCTAATGCAGAAGTGTTTTGCTCCAGCATTTCTGTTTCATGACCTCAGTAGCTCCTGGGTGAACTGATTTACTTGGAACAAGTCAAACCTCAGAAGGAAAACAAACATCTTTTCTATCCACTGGAGGAAAACACAGCACACGGTTCACTCTCCTGCACAAAACCCAGCACATCACTCACCGCAGAGAGAATATCCAAGGATTTTTTCCAATAAAGGGCTCATGTGTAGGAACTAAGATGCTTCCAATAGCTGCAAAATGTACAAAATCAGCAAAAGAGGCACCTGGAGATATCACTAAGGAGCCAAGAAAAGAGCTGACAAATGCCATTCTTTCAAATAATTGGTACGGGTGCAAAAAAGGTACAGGTAAAAAATGAAGTGTCAGATCTAACACGCTCAAACGGCGCTGGGGCAGAGCACAAGGAGAGGCACAAAGTCTCAAAGTGCACATCTGGATGGGAGAAGGCAAGAAAGGTGGTGCAAGGGCTGCTCCTCGCTCTCAGGGAACAGAAAGGCTGCGGTGGCTGTGGGAACAGCTCTCCCGGCCACCAGGCAGTTCTGCACCCTCATGGCAAAGCTCCAGAGTTCAAACCACTAAACACCTCTGAGCTTGAGTCCCAAGATAAATCATCCAGCATTACCTGGAACTTAGTCATCTTTTCACTAAACAATAAACACGTACCAGAAGCAGGGTTTTCACAGCACCAGGTGTTTCTTCTGGCCAGTGGCCACACCAGTGCTGAGAGACTGGTCCAGTCAGACAGACTGTACCTTAAGGGGCAGGTGGGAAAACTCAACTGAGGCGACAGCTGTATTACAGGATGAGGAGGAGTATTGATCTGGCACACAGAGAGTCCAAATAAATAGGTTAGTTTTACGCAGATGTTCTAAAATCTATGACTCCCTGAGACTGCTCATGACATTGGAGGCTGCAGAGATCGGCGGGGATTTCACGACGAGCCTGACGATCGGGCAGCAACATGGAGTGCATGAAAAAAGCTCAAGGCATCCCTAAGAGAAGCCACTCAGAAATTCCTCCTGACTCAAACACTCAAAAGGTGTTATTTTACCTGCCCGTGTCACTTGTTAACAGCAGAGTTTAAAACAATGCGAGACAGTCCAAGTCTTCAAACATGTTAGTGCGCGCGGAGGCTCGGGAGGCAGCTCCTGGGGCTCGGGCAGGCACGGGGCTGACCTCCTTTGCTTACTCCAACGTGCTTTAAGAGGGATGTTTATTTTCTCTCAGCTCTCAGCAACTGGAAACAAGGACAAACGTGAGGAAAAAAGCACTGCCTTGACAACACGGGCTCTCCATAACGCTTCCGAGTCCCCAATGGCCAATAAAAGAGCAGCCAAAATGTACCCAGTTCAACGGTGAATAAGAGTAGATAGAACAGAAAATACAATCAAAATTAAAAAGTGATTGTAACAAAGCAAAAAGGAAAAAACGAACTCGCCATTAACCCGAGGTGCACACCCAGATATCCCAGTTTCTGCAACTGGTTGTGTTGCCCTGAAACAGCCACAGCCAACAAACCCCACTGCGCTGCCTGCACCCTATGTCAAAAATTACCAGTTCTGTGCAAACCCACGTCCTTTTTATTCCCCACTTACACAGCGTCACTGTGAAATCTAAGACTTTTTATTTTAGCATATCGAGCAATAGCATTAAAGTGGTTTTTACAGGCCCTGATAATCACAAGCCTTTTTTGCCTTTGAAACCTGTTCTTTGTTTGAAGCTCTGCAGAGCATCACTCCGGGCTCTGACTCCGTGTATTACAACCACTGCTCTAATACCTCAGCCGGGATCGAGGGCGAGCAGAAAACACCGTCAGGGCATTGAAGATGAAGTACTTCAGGAAAAAAGGCAGAAAGATAATACCAGAGCCAGCATTTCTCTCAAAAAAGGCAGGTGATGAAGGGCAAGGAATGAATATGAGACCTGACCAAAGATGAAAGAGTGTGTAAAATAAACTTAAACCTTGATTCTGTTGTTGTGTTGTCCAGGCTTCCAGGAAGCAGTCACAGGCTTTAATTGAGCAGATGTTTCCTAGCATAAAGAGCACCTACAAATCATTAGATTGTCAAGTTCTGAACAAAAGCAGCCCTGACCAGCACGTCATGTATGTGTGATAGCATGAGAAATTAAAATGATGAAGTTGTTCTTAAAACCAGCTAAAAATCTGAACTGAACAGGGCACATTTGTGTCTCTGTGTGTTTGGGGGCAATGGAGAGAAATGGCAGAATTCTAAAGTGCAGCAAAAATAAAACCGGAGAAGAAATTAGAAGAATAATTAAATGACCAATTACAAGTAAGCCACTCATGGCCAGAATCAGCATTTAGAGGTTGCTCTGTTTCACTCGGTTGAGAATGCTGAGAACTGATGAGCAGAGGTTAAAGGGAAGGAATTTGGTTCTACAGTCTGTAAGGACTCCTCAGTGGAATTTTATGTTCCATGTGGGTTCAAAGACGCTTTGCTCACACACACAGCCACTCCTCAGCTTCATGAGCCCAGTAACTGCTGCTTTAATCTCTGCCATTTCTCACCATACGTGTAATGGTGGCTGGTGTCTAATAAAAATCAAGTTATTTCTTGGGATTCTTGGAGGAGTAACAGAAAAATGGCAGTAATGATGCACATTCCTGGAAGAAACACCTATTTTCCCCAGGTAAATGAATAACTGCTCTCAGCCTGAAGTGGGGTTGCAGCCAACAGAGCCTTCACTCCCAAAGGACAGACCAGTTCAACCAGGATTTTAAGATATTGTATTTGTGTGTGTTTGGCTGTCACCCTGCTCTAAGTGCAGCACCTCAGAAGAACTCCTTAATCATTTAGTACCTTTATAGCTTGGAAGCCTGGCCTGCTAACCATCAGAACAGAGCCCGGGCTATTTCAAGGTGGAGGTACCTGTTTAGAGACACTAGCAATTACCATTAGCCCTAGTAGGACCAGTATGACCAATGGGTTTTTCCAGAATTGACACTGCTTCGTGGCCAGGTTGGAGTAACGCTTCAGGCTGAAGATCTAAGGGTGCCTCAGAGACCTGGAGTGTCAGGGGCACCCGTGTCACCACCCAGCGCCTCTCCCGGGGTTCCAAAAGGCTGAGACCCACTCCTCCTTGCCAACAGCAAGAGTTAAGAATTTGCATGAATTCACAAAGCAAAAGGAATTTCTTTCACTGTTCCAAATGCAATGTCATCTCATTTTGTCATCTCTGAGTGACAATTTCAATTTCTTACAGCTTCCTATAACTTTACCATTTAAAACATGTGACTGTTGGCTGCAATGGTTTCTTAAAAGTGAACCCAGTCTGCGGGAAGAGCTTCCATGTAGATAAATAATCATTGAGACATATTGCACCCACCCCAGCTCAGTCCTGGAAGTGAAATGTCTTCTGTGAAAAATGAAACACATTCATTGTGTTTGTAACTAATGTACCTTAAAAGTAAAGCAAATATTGATATTCCAGACACAAGACCCAAGATCTATAACTAACCACATCAAATGCATGCTGTTTGCATTTAGTAATCATCCTCTGTTTTCTAGAACTAGAAACAAGATTCAGGGAAGACTATAATTCACCAGCCTTTTTTGCCACAGCGTTTTACTACGATACCATTATCCTGCCATGGTACATTTTACTGTATGTGTACAAGCCCCATAAATACCCCAGCCCATGTAAAACAGGCAGCACCGAATCTCACTGCTTTTGGAAGGCTCGCAGCTTTTGAATTTTATGGGGGTTTCACATTTTGTTGATGTGTTTGCAATGGGATCTGGGCTGCCCAGAAGAGAAATGATTTTACAGTTCCATTAAAAGCTATTGGAACTCACACAGATATTCACTGGAACATCCACAGCAGTCCATTAAAATGCCAAAATCTGTGTTAAATGTTTGAAAAAGTAGCACTGGATACAGCACATTTAAAACTTAAATATATGCATATATTAAATGATAAAGATATTTTTGAGCATTGCCCAAACCTCAGCAGAGCACTCGACACGAATTTACATTCATCAGGAGCAGCAGCTGCCCTTTTATTACCCCCCCCCCAATCAGACCCTGGGTGTAGAAATTGCTGCGAGTTCCTCCTAATGCTCAAATATGAGTTATTCAGAGATTTAGTCTCCAAGAGTATTTAATTATAATAAAAGGGATTTAGAATACATTTTAGGGCCAACTTCTGCTCAGATTTGCACCTCATGCATCACAATGGACTCGGATGCTGTCACCCATCAGCATTTTCAGCTGGAAACCAGCTCCCCCAAGCTAACAGCCAATTCAGCACAAACCCACTGGTCTGGCAGCTGCAGCGTGTGCTGGGAAAGAGAAGCAGAGCCTTGTAAAGCTACAGATTTGGGTTGGGTTTATGTATTTGAAAGCCTAAGGTTTATAAACACTTATCTCTCCTATCAGGGTTTATACAGCATTTCACTACAAAGACCCACAGCACCGACTGACCAGGGTGTATAACCCCCCCAGCCCCGGTGCCTGCACTGCGGTGCCCGTCGCAGAAGGGGCTCCCTTTTCCAGGACTATGGGTTTCACACCCTTCTTCAAATCCAAGACAGAATAGTAAATTCACATTAAACCCCCGTCTCAGGAAGGGGCCAGAAACTCCTGATGGTGAATTTCAGTACAGATAATGGAAGCTCACTGTCCAATTAAAGAAACATTTAAAACCCTGATTAACAAATCCACTGAATTAAACAGGAACCACCTACAACAGCTTGAGAAATTCCAGCCCCTTTTGTCACTGCTGGAAGATGCAGTAGTAGTGCTCCTCCACCACACCACACCACCTGTCTGAGAAGATTACTAGCCACAAAAGCAAGCACTTTTTTGTTCCTATTCCAAAAAGAATTAGTATTTTACTGCCTGAAGAACTAATAATGTAGAACATACAGAACAGAGATTATCCCAAACTTAATTAAAGGGATGCTGACGGAGTGTTTCCCGGGTTACAGTTCAAGATTGACAACAGTCACAGACTGCAGTATCATGACTATCAAGAACCAGGCAGTGAGAAGGAATTACCACCCAGGAACTGGAAAGGGTGTTATAATTTATTCTGTTTGCTGACTCTGTCGTGAACCACCAGGATCTATTAGTCATATCGATTCCAGATGGTACAGCCAAGCTGGTACAGAGCTGCAGAAAATGACAGAATCAAGTTGTCCACATTCTTCCTTGTTTCACATTGAAAGTAAGTGATCGTGTCACTGACAGGCAGCGGCTCCAGTGCTCAGTATGTTCTTAAAATTAATAGAAAGAAAAATATCCTTTGGCAAGAGCACAGGAAAACACTAAGGTATGATTAGGGTTACCAACCTGCCAGCATTATGGATATGAAATCTTAACAAAGTTGCTTTATACAGTCGAGGTAATAGGTAAGAACAGCACTATATCATGTTAATGGCAGGACTGTAATACATAGAAAATAGCAGTACAACGTGTATTTCTCGAGGATGAAGGCTTAATACCCCTTCAGAAACTCACAGCCCATGTCTCCCTTGCTTTGTGCTTTGTGCATTGATCCAAAGCCGAGATAGGAGAGAAGCCGGCGGGGGCCCAGCATGGCTGGACGTGTTGAACTCCCACAGGCAAAGGGTGACAGAACCTTCCATGATGCAGTGGCACCTCAAACTCTGATCATCAGACCATACACGGCACCACGCACGAAATCCCACTGCAGTTTCCCAGCCCAGCAATGGGAACCATGGAAATGCTGATTTACACCCAGCGGGGCCCCAGGGGATGCCAGCTCTGTGCTGGAGGTGAACTAAAGACATAAGACCTCAAAGAGCATATGCTTAGAAAAGAATTATTTAAAGTATTACACAGGATGAAGGAGAAACTGAAAATGCTAATACTCAGCATATACACAAAGACAAGCTTGTCAAGTGCAGCAAAAAGGAGGATTTTTTGATGTCTTCCCTCCCACACCCTGAGGTCCCGTTTTCTGTTGTATTCTATAAAATGGAGCACTGCCTGAAAACCATCAGAATTACAGCAACAGAAAGCAAAAACCAATCTATACCACTTCTAGACAAACACCGACTGGAGCTCTGGCTCCAGTGTAACGACGGGACACGGGGATGCCTCTTGGTGAACCTCTTTCCAGGACGGGGATGAATGAAAACACCTGAGAATTGGAGAAGCCATGGTGGGAAAGGTAACAGAGAGCCCCCTGAAATTCATCAGGCACTATACAACACATCTGCTCTTGGTAAAACAAGTGAAGCTGTCCCTAATTTGCTCCAGCCAGTCTTTATCTCACATCTTCCAGGCTGGACCCCAGCCCCGTGGAAGCCATACACAGGGCTTGAGAGTCCCACTCAAGGTGAAGGCAGAGTATGTTTTCTGTGAGGCTGTGGGTTAAGGATGAGCTCAAAATGGCATCCAAACTCCATCTCACACCAAGAAAGTGTTGCAAAGGAGCATGTCATGAGTAACTGCTGTGTCTTCTTAGGAATAATCATGGAATCATTCAGGTTGGAAGAGACTCTTGGGATCATCGAGCCCAACCATCAGCCCCACTCTACACAGTTCTCCCCTACACCCTCAACACCACATCTCATCGACTGCAAAGTACTAACATAAACTTACACACCAGCACTGAACAAGCACAAGCACACATACAGAAAACACAGCTCTGTGCACCACAGAAGATGTCAGACAAGAAAGAGGGCCAGAGATGTGAGCCCAAGGTACCACCTGGGAGCCCAGCAGACAAGGATCCAGCAGAGTTTGGTGGATTCCTTTACTATACAGCTGCCTCACTGAGCACACTCCAAGCTAAATGAGGCCTCCATTGCACACAATTAATAAACATTTCTATGGGGAGAATCTGTTGTGAGGACTGAAAGCCAGAGCTGTCTCTTCCTTAGGCCAACTCTGCGTCACTAGTGAAAGAAATGGCTCTGGTCCCATCAAGCCTGTGCCAGCAGAGACTCTGTTATATTTAAATCAACATTTGCCACAGCAGGGAATTATCAGATGCTCTACTTAAATGCTGCATTTTCTTTTTTATTTTGATGTTTAACTCATAAAAAGTGGAATTTATTTGGGCTGGGTGCTGATGCCTGTGAGTACAGCTGCTCACCAGCTCTGCTCTGCCGGCCATGGGAACACACAGAGAGAGGATTTAAAACACTTTCCCAGTCTGCCTGGTCTCAGGATTTGGGTTTCCTCCCTCCCATACTGCTGTGGCAACACACCCAGGGTGCCCCAAACCCTTGGCAACCACCCAGAGCAGAGACCTGCCGAATTTTCTCCTCTTCCCTTCTTCGTAGAGGCAGACTCTGGAGAAGGGAAACCTGCTATCGAGGGAGAGAGACACAAAAGGCAGCTGAGCTGGACCTGCTGCAAAGCGAGGGGCGGCACATCCGCCATGGTGCTGCCGGGGATGGTGTTTGCCCACATCCAGGGGCAGACAGTATTGCAGTTACTCAGTTCTCCTTGAGGGCTGCTGCCACATGAGGTTGTATTAGCAGTAAAACCAGACACATCCCATAGTATCTCACACACGAGAGATGGACTTTGGCTCCATGAAGACTGTAATCAAATTCGTGAAAGATTGAGATTGAGAGAAAGGCTCCTTTACACGTCTCTTACTGGAGACTGAGCTGACACACGCAACCGCCTACACCTGCTAAATGAATCAAGACAGTACAGAGCATCTCAGTGCAGCATTAAATCCCTGCTTGGCTCAGCAGGATTCATGCCCGTGGAACATCAAAGCTGAATGAGGATCCTGCCCTTCCTCAGTGGTAATGCTCCTCCATTGTTTGCTTTCACTAATGTGTTATTCAGCTTCAAACTATTTACTAAAACTGAACTGTATGAGCATGCAGAGCATCCACAATGTCAGATGAGCTTCCATTATTTGTAAATTAATTTACCCAGGCCAAGTTTTAAGCCATTTACACTTTAGATACACAATTTAGATAAATTTAAACTATGGATTCAAACCTTCAATCCATATTCTCCTAATTCCTTTCATACCTACTGTGTGTGGAAATTCATGCATATCAGCAAGCTTAATCTGTGTATTTTCACGGCTACTGGTGAAGAGACACAGAATTTACTGATTCTGGAGCAGATGGCAGAATTAGAAATTTCTCCCAACAAAACAGGGCCTGGAGCATAAATCTCATGAAGAGCGATTGAGGGAGCTGGGACTGTTGAGTTCGAGAAGAGGAGGGTGAGGGTTTCATGCTTGAAAGGAAGGTGTGGTGCTGGTCTCTTCTCACAGGGAATTAGCCATAGGAGGAGAGGGAATGGCTTCAAGCTGCAGCAGGGGAGGTTTAGGCTGGACATTAGGAAAAAATTCTTCCCAGCAAGAGTGGTCAGAGCCTGGAATGGGCTGCTCGGGGCAGGGGTGGAGTCCCCATCCCTGACTGTGCTTCAGAGTCGATGAGATGTGGTGTTGAGGGATCTGGTGTAGGGGAGAACTTGTAGAGTGGGGCTGATGGTTGGACTCCATGATCCCAAGGGCCTCTTCCAACTTAAATGATTCTATGATTCTATCAAAATTAAACTTGATCTAGAGGAACTGTCTCTAGAGAACCTCTCTGTGACTCTGTGAGCTTTGATCTGGTTCACTGCGTGATCTCTGACATTCCTGCTGTCCCACCCCAAGCCCAAATAAGTAACACAAACAAGGATTAGTGCTGAGGGACACTACAGGCAAAGAGGCTGCCTGTGCTGACAACTTGGGAATTCTTGGATACGGAACCCTAACGCTGCTACTGAGTCAAACACTTTTTCCTGCACAGCAGTGCAGTAAGGGGTGGCCACCAATGCAGGTGGTGGCAGAAATATGCCTGGGAAATGCTGAAGTATTTCCTAACAAGTACCTCTGCCCGCCCAGCGCCGCTCAGACCCAGGTTTAAGGAAGCACTGACTGGCAGCGGCTAAAATCACATCAGTTAAAGTATCTGAGGAGTGACTGGAACTGTGGAAAGGAATAGTGGGAAAGAACAGCTCTTCCTCCTGGTAATTCTGAGAAAATTATGTCATCAGCCAGAACTAAAAAATATCCCTGCTTCCCCCCTCTCGCAGGACTAATGACAGGGTTTTTCAGATTAACCTCCGGGGCAGATCAAGAACATTTACTTTTAATGCTTCTATCCTTAGATTGAAGAAATCCTCAGCACCTCTGAGCTGCAGAAATACAATTCCAGAGATGAAGATTTATATTCCTGATAATGGGGCAGGCTCACATAAATAATTGAACTGAACTTAAATTTCATTCCAGTTGTAAAGTGTCTGTCTCTGACTGAGCTGCCCTGGCTGCGACTCGAGGGCCTCAGTCATTCCCAGCCATTGTCAGAAATAAATCACTGCGTTAATGTGGGACCAGGGCGAGCCCAGGAAACTGCTGCTCTTTGGGAAAATAACATTCCCGAACTCCTGCACTTGATGGAATAATCAAAACCTTCCCAAGGGATTCAGGCAGACATTGGCATGGTAACGGGAACGGGGCTGGAGTCTCCAGCCGTTTTGTTTTCCATTTGCGTTTCCAGGTCCACGCAGAGTATAGATTAGAAAAAATCAAGCAAACAGAAACTAACAATGCCTCAATTAGCATCTATTTTGCATCTAATGAAACAGAAGACGAGCTTCTTTGTCCACAGTAATTTCAAGCCTTATGTTTACATCTAGGGCTTCATCCAAACTCTAATGAAATAAATTCCTGGATCAGAACCACAGGCTCTTTGCCAGCACAGGGTTTTCAAACCTTCTACACTTCTCAGTACCCACATAACAATTATCAAGCAGGACTTACTGACTATCCCAGCCATTTCTCATCCACATCTTTAACAGATCAGGTCACCTTTGACTTGAAAACACCAAAAGAAGTTTATAACCTCAAGCTCACTGCCACAAACCAGAGCCATCACTTCTCTGAACCTGGTACCCAGTTTCTAAAGACATGAATTATTTCCAGGAGACTGTTTACCTTGATGAGCACACAATTACCCTTGCATCCTGCACCTTTATGTGAAATTTTATTGTCCAAAGCGAATGTGACCTGTTAAGATTTACAGGCTTCATTAGCAGCAAACAATTTTACAGTCAACATCAGTAAATCAGGGTTTACTGAGAACTCTACGATTTTTACTTGTAGAAAGCAATTAAAATGTCTGTTTTTCATTGGATATAATTCCTAACTTTCATAAAAGAGAAATATTCTACATAATTGTTGAGTGTAAAGCAGCATATTTCAAATAAATCTAAAACTCTCAGCAAAATTCAAACAGCATCATCTGAGAATCACCATTTTTTCCCAACTGGCTGAATTCCAACAAAGACAGCATTTTTGGCTGTTTAACTGTACACAAATTGGAAAACAGTCAAATGTGCACCATGGGTTCAGCAAACCATACTCCTGGGGTAGAAGTGTACCTACCATAATTTGTTTCTTCTGGTCTCAAAGAAAACACACGGATTTCATACAGCTTTTCAGTTGAAAAATTTTCAGTTGCTCACCTTTAAATACTCTGTTTTTAGGATTAGTATCAAAACCCAAGTGCCATACCCAGTCACATACGCTTCAGATTGAGAAAACAGTCAACGTAGGAAAACACTCTGGAAGTTCCCTGGGGAAGGTTCTGGGGTACTTCCATGGTAAAGACTGAGTGAGTATCAGTGAACACACTGGGTGTTTGCCACAGGGAGTGTTTGAGGGGTACAAAGCTGTGAGTTACGTCAGGCAATTGAGCAGAGAAAGAAACCAAACACCAGTGCTGGTGAGAAGAGAGCTAAATCTATAAAAAGCTACAATTGGGAAGCCTTTGATGGCACTTCCACAATGGAGGGAGAGAGAGACCCAGAGCAGCAGGGCTGGGAGAACTGGGGAAGGAGCAGGCCGACCACCAGAATTTGAAGGCACTAGGAAAGACAAAGTTCCTCCCTGAAAACTGGGCTCTCAAGGCTGACACAGGCCCCCAGGGCTGCTGGTCAGATCCACCTCCAGAGCCAAGAAAGGGTTTTTCCAGGCCAGTAGTGGCCGCATCACACTTCATTCCACTTTGGAACTGCTTGTTTCCAGCCTTTTTGCTGTAACTCTGCACTTGATTAATAAACATTCACTGGTTTTACCAGAAAGTCAGCCTAGTTTCGTGGCACGAAGGGATCCAGGGTGAAAGGAATAAGTAAAGTGGAAGATTTTACCACAAAGGCAGCAAATGTCTCTGAGAGGGGTCACGTCGCAACCTCCCCCCACCCCAGCAGTGACCCACCCAAAGCCTCACCTCTGCTGCAGGGACTCCCTCGGGCGGCCGACAGTGCAGAACGATCATCCCTTCTATGGGAACCTCCTTCCCTTGCGGGTCTTGCTCAAAGTTTTTCCGTAAATCTGCAGAGTTGAAGGTGAGAACGCATTACACCTCCCACAGCCATCGCTCCCCACACCCTGCTGAGCAGGCTCAGAATATCCACCCGGCCCGGACATGCCCACAAATAGGTAGGATTTTTGCTGTGAAAGGAAAACCAAAGGGAAGGGATGTTTCTACGTGCGCTTGGAGAGTTCGGACATGTCCATTAAACAGCCTCATTTTCTTCTACCAGTGTCTCAAATTCCACAGTGTGGATTTACTGATTTAATTTTCTCAATTGCTTACACCACATGAAATACACCCCCTGAAAGAGTGGAGGCTCTGAATCAGTTACACTTTAATCCATTTTATAAAATACAGTAAGACTTATTTTAGTGAGCTGGTCACTAGAGAAAGATGCTTGGAGTGTATGTATTCCCCTTTTTATGGTTTTTCATTGATGTTGATTGTTTTTTTCACACAGATAACCAGTATCTTTTCCAGTATCCTATTTAAAAAGTCTTTCATCAAAAGTCAGGCTGCGGTTGTGCCTACAAATGCCTTTATTAGGATGAAAAATGAGTAAGATCCATCTTTTCACTTTCCCTGCATTTCCCACTCTCATAAATAAATACTTACCTGCTTTTTCAGAGAACTATAAAGTGCTGTGCTGCTTTGGACTTGACTCAATTCAGAATCTCTGGGCTTTAAGTGTTAAAAAAAAAAGAGAAAAGAAGGGAAAAGAGAAAGCTGACACTATCCCACTCCACATCTCTGAGAGGGTTCAGTGCGTGTCACAAACTGGACTAACCCCTTCTCTTCTCTGATGCTCTGTAGGGTATCCCCTGAGCAGAGATCCATGTCACCACATTCAGGGTAACACAGGTTGAGCCCTGGAGACTCATGGAGGGGGGTGGTGGTTCAGGGACATCTGGTGGCAGCTCTTTGTTCTTTCTGGCTGGACTGGTAACAAGTCCCAGCATCTCTGCACTCAAGAATTGCTGTTCTTTTCATTATTGCTGTTCTTTTTATTAAAACCCCATGAATTCAGGTGAAAGTAGGACAGCAACCAGCCAGTTCAGGACTCCAGTTCTCGGGTGGGTGTTCAGCACCCTCAGCACATCCCGTAAAGGAGAAGCCTGGGGGTTCACACAATCTCTGCCATTCTGGGTGGCAGCTGGGGATGGGGTTTGCAGAACTGGTACCACACTGACAGGTTTAAAAGTCCCAACACACAGCTCCACCTGCTTCTGCTCATTCTGATTTTTACTCCTATTGCCATATTATGGGGTTGGGAAATCACAATGCGGAGAAAAGTCAATAAAAATTCAATTCAGAATAATAGTCCTTTGCAGCTCAGCAATACAGGGGAATTATTAGCTCATTCAACGTTATGACAGTTAATGCTGTAAAATAAAAAATTGAATTTACACTTATTTACACATTCAAACTGAATCAGCCAACAACCAAAAAAAAAAGCTGTCCTTTGTAAAATCAAGGAGCTGCTGCATCGTCCTGCTCTTTATCTCAAATGTTTATTTTAAGTTATCCTGTTAAACGATTTATCAAGAATTGCTAGAACAATGCCTGACAAAGTTACCATTCAGAGCTTCTTGCTTAAGCCTCCCTGAGCCTTCTCTCCTGCTCCTCACCTCCTGCCAAGAAGCATTTCTCCCAACTTGGTGGTTCGTTGCCCTCGTTTCCTGGCACCAGGGCTGTAGGAACTTCAACTGGTGACTTAAATGCAAGGGGCTCACAACAGACTGGGGGAAAGGATCAAGTGCAGGAATACTACTTTTCCCTTGTTACGAGATGGAAACTCTTCCTAAAGCCACTTCAACTTCTCTGAATAACCACCTTCTCCAGATTTCACATCAACTCCAGAGTTACAAAAGTGGAAGGCGACCTACCTGGGTTATAAAGGATTTCATTACCTTCCGTAGTGGCTCTTACAAATGCCTGTATGAACAGCGTTTAAAGTTGGTTTTTTTTTCCCTTTTTCTAGTGTATGCCTAGTCCCACAGAGAACTGACAATTTCTGCAGCAGTTCCAGTTCTGTTTACGATGTTTATATCTCATTTCCTCAGAGAAAGAATGGAAGATATTACTGCCTCTGCTGATTGGAATTATTCAATTTTTCCTACTATTATCTCATTTTCCCCACAGCTTACTGTACCCGATGACCAATGATATGCTTCAACACTGAAAACCAGATTTAACATACCATGTTGCAAGAGCAGCCACTACTTTGATTTAACCCTACAAGAAGGGGAAGTTTCCACCCCTTACAGAATCCTAAACCAGCCGGAATTCACTGAAATTCACTCTACTCACAGGCAATGCGGACCGAGGCCTTCCGACTCTTTGAGGTCCCTAGATGGCTCCACGCGACACACTGGCACCAGTAATCTTCTGGCCCATGAAAATCTTCCACCTGCTGCCTCGTCACGTTGATGAAAACCTCTCGAACTTTCAGCCCTGAAGGGGAAAGGTACAGAAAATTAGCTGATACAGGCTCTCTTATTGGGCATGAAGCTAAGGTTAGCCAAACCTTCTCTTTTAATTAAACAATTCCACTTTTAATCAAGGCAAAGCTTTAATTACTTTGACAATTATATATTGCCACTAATTAAATTCTAAAAGCTGAGTAGGTCATAATGCACTGAGTTACAAGAATCACCCACCCACTGTGGTCTTTGCAAGAGAACACCTCCCTCAGAAACCTTGCCTCCTGTGCCTTTTTCACCCAGAATGTTTACCTGGAGTTTTATAACATGACTTAGAATAAAACTGTCTTCCCATCCAACATCTCAGTGCCCTTGAAAACCTTTCTGAAGTGCCCCGGTAGGCCCCCAAATGAGTCAAACACCAGAACTACGCAGGTACGAGAGGAGCTAAACAAACTCCCCAGTAGGTCCCAGTCTGTCCAGTGGCTGTTCCTCCGTGTCCCGCTGCTGGCACAGGGAGAGCTGAGCTCCAGCCATCGCAGACTGGAAGGAGGAAAAAAGGAAGAGAAGGGAATGGATTTCACAGCTCACAAAGGCGGATGGTGCTCTTCGCCACCCTGTCCTTCTGGGAATCACAGAATCACAGAATCTCAGGGATGGGAAGGGACCTTGAAAGCTCCTCCAGTCCAATGCCCTGCTGGAGCAGGAACACCCAGAGCAGGTCACACAGGAACGCCTCCAGGTGGGTTTGGAATGTCTCCAGAGAAGGAGACTCTACCACCTCCCTGGGCAGCCCCTGCCAGTGTTCCCTCACCCTCACCCTGAAGAAGTCTCTCCTCATATTGAAGTGGAACCTCCTGTGTTCCAGCTTGCATCCATTACCCCTTGTCCTGTCATTGGATGTCACTGAGAAGAGCCTGGCTCCATCCTCCTGACACTCACCCTTTACAGATTTATAAACATTCATGAGGTCACCCCTCAGTCTCCTGTTCTCCAAGCTCAAGAGACCCAGCTCCCTCACCCTTTCCTCCTAGGGGAGATGCTTCACTCCCTTCATGATCTTTGTAGCCCTGCCCTGGACTCTCTCCAGCAGTTCCCTGTCCTTCTGGAACTGAGGGGCCCAGAACTGGACACACTATTCCAGATGGGGTCTCCCCAGGGCAGAGTAGAGGGGGAGGAGAACCTCTCTCCACCTACTGACCACCCCCTTCTAATACACCCCAGGATGCCCTTGGCCTTCTTGGTCATGAGGGCACAGTTCTTTTTCTTAGTCTTTACCGTTTCCCCAACGCCCTGGGCACGGGTGGAGTTTGGCAGCGGTGCCCTGTGGACCAGAAGCATCTGCTTCAGACCAAGCTTGAAGGTAAATACAGGATTATCAAGATGCCCTGTAAACCTGACACCTTGTTTTATCCGCTTGGGGTGTTTGCCGTATCTGCAACTTCCTTTGCACAACAAGCTCAGGGAGAGGAAATATAACCTACATCTGGGTTAAAAGACATTAGGAATCATTTGAAAGACCCAGTCAGAAAAACATTAATTTGAGAATAGAAAACATTCATGCCCAGTACTTTCTTCTTTCTCCTCCTGTGCAGTCCCAAGATACTTATTTCCCCTTCACTGGAAGTGAATGAAAACTCAATCTTAAAATATTTCATGCCTGTGAAGTTTATAAAGCAGCAAGAAATTCCTAAACCTGAACTCCATAAAAATTGGCTTCCACTTAATCTCAGGCATCATTAACAGCTGGGTATTTCACTCCTGGAAAGCACTCCAAGTCAATGCCTTCCTTGGGCAAACAGGAGCGATGGGACCCACCGGGGATGCTCAGCAAAGAGGATGGGAAAGGGCAGAGGAGCTGTAAACACCATAAAGCAGCACCAAATTTCCACTGCTCTTCCAGCAATGGGGAAAGGGGCTTTTTTTACTTCTTTTCATTTAGCCCATTTGGCTTGTCATGTTGTACAATGATACCTAAAGCCATGGACAAAGCTGCAATAGCTCCCTAAGTTATCTCAATAATCATTTTAGTCCCCCAAAATATTTATTTTCTATGTAATAAACAAACAGAGGGTTCCTGGTTGGTTTTGTTTGCATTTTGTATTTTTTTTAGAATGTCTACGGAGTTTTCCACAAAACTGTTTCCAAAATATCCCTTTGTTTTCTGCCGTGGTAAAAACAGGCCATTACAAAGCAAACAGAGTGTGTGCTCAGCAGATCCGTCCAAACCCCCTCTTGGTGCTGACACCCTGACTGGAGAGGAGGGATGGAAACGCACCATTAAACGCACAATTTAAACATGCAACTGCTCTGCCAGCAATTAATCCTCAGATTCTCAGCCACACACGGTTAAAGGTAAGTGCAGCCACTCTGTTCCATCAGGGAGCATTGGGGTCCTGGTGACCTGACACAGCGGGTCTTAACTGGCTGAAGACCTGGTGTCCCACCGCATGGTGTGACAGTGACTGCCACACACTCTCCTCTTCCCCCCCTCCAGCAAATCCCGCTGTGTGCAGTCCCTGAGCCACCTCCATCAAAGCTCCAGAGCCTCCAAAGCCCAGCTAATTTGCAGCCACATCCAGCAAGGCTGCAGGCCATCTATCTGAGGACTTCCTCAACAGGCGTGTGAAAGGATTAAGTCCTGGACAAAGGCTGACCCTTCCGAGAGAGTCTCACCAGGAGTCCCTCCACAGCCCTCCATTCACCCATAGGAGCAGCCCTGGGCTTTATCTCTTCCCTCCTGCCCACACTGCCTGCAGACAGGGTCACTCTGCCTGCCATGGGCCGTACCCCAGTGTCCCCACTGCTCCCACCATCACCTCGATGCAGCATCTTCTGGGAACACAACACTCCTGTCACCAGCCATGAACTATGGCCCCACTGACAGCGCTGCCCTTCACCCACCCGGCTCTGGCTTCTCAACTTACCCCTTTCTGAGCCACTCGAGGAATTTTTGGAAGCAGTCACTAGAAACAAGGGTGTGAGAATGGGGTATTCTACAGCTTCCTGCTGCGGGTGTGCTCACAGCAACAGAACCTTCACTGGTACCAACAGAAAAAACCCTCTTGATGATGGTTTGTTTTGAGAAGCAGAAGCCCTTCCAAGCTCACCGGTACCGGAGAGCTCTGAGCAGTCACCGGTGGATACAGGCAGTTACAAACTCAGGTTTATTAAGGCAGAATATCTCCATCCCAGCTCTCCCTTTCATTGACACATCATTTAATTACTCTCTCCACCAGCCTATATTTTCTGAAGCAGCATTTAACGTGGTTGGAATCAGGCAAACAACCAGCACATGGCTTTGAGAAGCTGCCGGCTCAGCATTCTGAGAATGGGACAGGTAGGAATTCAGGTCCTCTTAAAAGTCTCCCAATTTGCCAATAGACAAAATAAATGCGTCCAAAATATCGGAATCACAGAATTGTTGAGGTTGGGAGGGGCCTCTGGAGAGCATCCCATCTTCGGGGAAAGTTTTTTGCTTATGGAGAAAGTAACACCTATTTTCATTTGTTTTCCAAACAGCTACAGAAAGCAAACCCATTGGGGGCAGAGGCATACATTCTTCATTTATCATCACTACATTTCACCAGGAAAGATACTCGCCTACCCTCTGCATCTCTAGAAATGCCAGAAAAATGCTTCATAGGAAATGACACAGATGGAAAAAATCCATGCAAATAAAGCCAGGCACATCATCCACAAGAGCAACGTTTTACCTGTGGCTTGTATAACTCTAATAAGCACTGCAAGTCCAACCCTTGAAATTATTGTGCAAATTATAACCATCATCTTTTGTTATCCAGTACAGCCTTACAGAATATAAAATTATGACTGTGGTAGTGATATGCTAATAAGCTTTCCGCACTGTTGGATGGTTTAGCTGCAGATAGACTAATGCTGGCAGCAGATGAATAATTGCTCTCCATGTACTAAACACAACAGAGCTGCACAGAACTTCAGCATTTGTCAGCTTTATTTGTTTAAATGAGAAAAACACTGACAGCAGTTATTGCTGTAATCCTTTTATTTATCAGACAAGAAAACTCTAGTTACTCTTAGCAGGACTGATCCTCTAGTGAAACCAAACCTTGAAATATTTGTAAACTAATTCTGAGGTGCACGCTGCAAGGTTCAGGCGAGAAAAATAAAGCAGAAGGAAATTAATCAAACACCAATTATTATGCTTTTATCACAGTAGCATCTACTGGTTCAAGCTCTTGCTGTAGGAGGCAGAACACAAACAGCGAGGTTCCTCTTCTGCCACGTTTACGGAACAGAGAGCAAAGGCAGGCGAGGGGTTAACTCTCTTTCCTGCATGGGCAGAACCAAAGCAGGAGCAGCTGAAATAACTTGCTCTAGAACTGACCCTGGCAGCGCAGAGGGAACCTGTATCCAGGGGAATTGCAGCTCGAGGCTTCTCGCCTGCCCTGCCCTGCCCTGCCCTGCCCACAAACAGCACCAAAGCCACGGTGGGAGAGATGTTGGTGCAAACTCTTCATCCTCAGTCAGCACCCGGTGTGGCAGGTAACCACAAACCAAAGAGAACCACAGGAATCCTGCCCCTCCTCCTGCTGCTCCTCTGCAAACTACCAAACTCCTCTCTTACTCCAAGATTTTTATTTCTCTCCTCTAAAACCAAACCCACACAAACTGGATTCTGTGTTCATCCCAGTGACAAATACACCCATTGCCCACCACCAGCTCTCCCTCCTGTCCCTACACATACACAACCCCACGCTGGAGGTAAAACCCATCAGAATGCTGTGCCTTCCAGCAGCGCATACGCCTGGCTGCGAGTTAGAGAGATGCCACGAGACATTTCTTGTGCTCAGCTTCACATTTCCTCTTGTTTGGGTTTCTCGTGGCTATTTTCCACCACTTTTCTATGTATCCTCTCATAATTTTAATCTCCTAACAATCAGTGGAAGGAAGGAGGAGAAGAGCCCCATCCAAAGGCAGCACAGCCTCGGTGCACCCAGCAGAATTGCACCCTTTAACCAGAGGCACCGTCCTTGGCAGGAATTCCAGCACTGGTTTTCCCAGCTGGAGCCCATGCCACACACAGAACATGGTGTGTGCTTGGGAACAGGCATGTCTATGTCCCAGATTTGACTCAGAAATGAGGGCACTGCCAGGATGCACATTAATTCTAAAAAAAGCCAATAGCCAGCTGGTAACTGAAAGCCAAGGAAAAGCTCAAAACTCATTTACAGATTGGGCTACACGATGGTGAGAGAAGATCCACATCCTTCCCTGTGACACTGCACAGCCCTCACCTGCAGTTCTGTGTCCTAAGGACGGTTCCAGCAGTGTGTGGAACACGCAGACACGCTGCACTGTGGAGCACACTGATGTTCAGAGCACACCACCTGCAGGGGTAGCTCTGGCCATCGGCTGAATTCAAACCTGCAACATGTGTAATTCCAGAACCAATGCCTCCATGGCTCCAACCTCAATGTTACTGGTGTTATCTAAAAAAAAACCCACCTAATGTTACTTCATCTTTTTTTATTCTGTTATTAATCCAAGGTTTAGCAAACATAATTGCAGTATTCACAAGACAGATTTTCATTAACCATATGGAAGAAAAACATTTAGGGACGACATTTCTTCTATATTGATTCAGCAATGCCTTTACAAGTAAAGGTTATGCCTATTAAATTATTTTTGAAAAGGTAACTGCAAAAATTAAAATTCATCCAGATTAGCATTTACCCAAAGCCATTAGCATGAAATTTCTTCAGAATGTGTCGCTTAAAAAGAATGCCAAACACCACTTTTGGAGATGGAGCTTCTTTTTTCCTCTAAAAAAGGAATTTCTTGTATTGATAGGGAGGGTGTTATGCATACACTGCTATTTCCAAGACATGGAGTTGCCTAGCAATCTCAGAATTTAGAAAGAGGAGAAAAGCAATAACAAAACAGAATTGTGAAATTACAAGACGGCGTCGCATTCCATTGGTTTCAATAGTTACCAAGATGCTCCTAAATGAGAACAGACCCAGGGTGTGCTGGGAGCACCGTACAGTCAGTCCATCATTGTCAGCGTTCTCCCTTCTCATTCCCTTTTTTTAGCCACGTGCTTTTACACAAGGCTTTCTCCCACTTTGCTTTATTCCCTAACAAATATCTGCCTCTCCTTGGGGTGAAGGCAGATTTCAGCTGTCACACTGGTGGTTGTGCAGGGTTCATGCTGGCAGGAGCTCCAGAGCAGCATGAGTTTCCCTGTTCCTAATTTCCACTACAAACTACGTCACTGAAATACTACTGAACTCCTGCTCCCTCCAGAACTGTTATTTTCTTCCAGCAAGCCCACTGTCCATGGTCAGTGGCTGACCATGCCCTCCATCTGGTGGTGGTGCATCTCCAGTTTGGTACCGTCTCCATGAAACGTGTCCTACATTTGCGGGCATTTAAATTCCTTTTGTTTTCCCCACTCATGCTCTCCCCCTTCTGCCAGGACTTGCTCTCCCTTCTCTGCCTGTCAGCTCTGGCCTGTCCTTACCCTCTTCCCTCTGCTGCTTTCCCTTCAGCATTTTGGGAAACTGTGTCCCCACGGTCCCTCAGGAGCAGCCAGGAGCTGGCTGCAGGGACACACCAAACCATGCTGTCCCAGTGGCCCAGCACTAATCCAGCCCTGTCACACAGAGCCCTCCTGCCATTGCTGGCAGAGCTGACAGCAGTGTGGGATGGTGGAACTGGAGCCAGGTCAGCTCAGACAAGCCTGCAACTACCCACCAAGTCACCCCACTCTCCTACTGTCATCTCCCGTCCCTTGCTCAGCTTTGCAGGCTGGTGACAGACGCTGCGCTCAGACACCTCCCGCGGCAGATGTCAGCCCTTACCTGTGGTCTCATCCATGCTTTCCTCAGACACATGCTCGTTTTGATGGACCCATTCACCATTGCACTTGAAGAAAATCTGCATAGCTGGCATGGCTTTACAGCGTAAGACAATGGGGTTGCTTTTTATAATGTAGGCATCATCTGGTTCCTCCATAAAATGAGGCAGTGTTCCAGGAGCAGATGGGATAGACTCTGGAAGGGCTTCACTGTTATCATTTCCTGAAAGGGAAGGAAAGGAAAATACATGTTTTTCATGCTGCTGCACCCTTTATATCATTTAATTTCATTGATTAAGTAATGTTTGAGATTTTATTACACGCTAATTTTACTAGAGAAATACCTCTAGAACTCAGTAGCTGTCAGGATTGTGCTTCACAAGGACTTTGACACACACACGCACAAATATCAAATCATTTCAATGTAAGAACTGTCAAGAAACTTGACGGAAGCAGCAGAGTCATCAAAAAAGTGCATCACCTCTATTGCTACTATTCTAGATGGGAAACTGAGGCACAGAGAGAGGTCACCCAAGGTCATACGAAGTCTGTGGAAGAAGAAACTAAACCTTATTGTCAAGCAACAGCCCGGTGCCTTAACCACCAAATCTTCCTTTCTTTCACTGAATTCCATTTCCTTTAGAGAGTGGCTGCAGATTTCACAGGGATCAGTGTTAACGACAGAGAAATACACTGGTATGAAGGGCATTGCTGCAGCACCCCGAGAGTGGAATAAGCAAACTGCCATTTCCCACCGACTTGGAGGAAACTTTCAATGTGCTTTTACGCTGTTCCCCGTTCCTGCAGCCGCTTGAAGGTGATAAAAGTGACTTCTGTAGGGCCAGAAGCTGCAAGATAGGGAGCTTTCTCAAATCCAAGGGCATTCCTTCAGCAATGTGTAAGCCAAGGTATCTTCTCTTCCAAATCCCTGTGCTCAGACACGGACACAGAAGCCCTGGAATCCCAGCTTTTCCTTCCCTCCAACTCTTCTAATTGAGTCAAGTCCTGGCTGCTGCCGTCAAAACTGGGAAACTCCCATTGATTTTTAGCAACAATGGGATTTATTTCAGTGCTTTGTCAGTTTTGTGAGAACAGCAACAAAAAAAAGTCAGAAGAGATCAATTTATGAAGGCAGATTTGAAAGTACTAAATACAACCGGGCTCGCCCAAGGATGAGAGAGGACGGGGTCTACAGCAGCTGAAGGGAAGGTGTATAGAACAGAATAGGAGAAGGCAATATATATGTGATTAAACCAAACCCAATGAAATGAAGTCAGGTGAAAGTCCTCTACAGCTCTAGTAGATTACAGAATAATGAGAATGTACTTTGTTTGTATTTCTATTAAAAATAGGTATTTCTCTCTGAGTGCTCAGTGTCCCTGTGTGGGCAAATACACACTGTGGATGTGCTGGGAGATCGGTACAATTTCCAAATGAGCTCAATATTTTAAACTACACTTGCAGTGTACTTTATAAAATATTATCATGATATTTAGCATTTTACTACTGAACATTTATGCCAATTTCCACCTTGTCAATCGTCAGTAATACTATGTCCCTCCAGGCTTTATTAAACACATGCTTTATAGGAAATAACAAAAATGTCATTATAAGATGTTGGAGAGGGTTGGAAACCCAGCGAGGCTTCAAGTGCTTCACAAGGCAGAACCACAGCTGTGTGGAGGAAGAACGGAGGACAATTTTACAGGGATCATTCAGCAAGAGAACTTAGAATGACCTGTTGTTATTCCACTGAATTTGCTACGTGGGGCAGGACATGGAGGAGGCAAACCCAGCCCCACTGACACTAAGGGCACAATTCTCCTCACGAGTGCCATCCAGATTTAACCATATGGCTTCACAGCCCTGGTAAGTGTTGCTGATGAGCAGCTGGAAACAGCAGATTCCACCCCTCTGCTGGGATTAATTCTGCCTGCTCTGACCTCCCCCAGAGAAGCTGAGCCAAGCTGCCACCAGCGGAAGGGTTGGGGTTGGGGTAACGGCCCCACTCCTCAAGAAAACATTTAACAGAAAGAGGTAAGTTAAGGTGCTTCTGTTCAGGTGACTGTAATCACCACTGCATTAAGTGCCTGTGAAAATCAGAGTGAAAAATCCCTACCCCAAAGAAGAAATGCTTTCCTGTATCCTGTTCTTGAGAGCCTCACAGACAGATAGTGCTGTTGTTTTCTGCGTGCTCTACAGGTGTAACTGCTTGAATTCACCATTGTCTGCCAGTTTATAATCCAGATGCAATCAGCATCTGGCAGGAATCGACCCACTGAGCCCAAGTTCATGCGGCCATCAGAGGTGAGCAACTCCTTCCCCTGCCCCGGGTGAGACAGATCTTTCTTTGTGCATCATCTTTTGTACCCCTTCCTGTGTTCAAATCCACCCAAAAGCCTCCTGGAACTTTGTGAGGCTTCAGATTTCAAATTATTGGGTTTTTTTTATTTATGTGTCAGTTTTCAAGATTCAGGTCTTTCATAGTTACAGAGAAAGGGCTGTTTTAATGCGACAGTGAATGACAAGACCAAACTCTCCAACACAATTGTATTTTTTCATTCCTGGAAAATCACCTTTCAGGAAGTGCTTTGTGGTTTATGTTCTGCACACCAGTCCCACTGGGACTTTACATCTTTTTATGACAATAATAGAAACAGAAAAAGAAAGGGGGTGGGGGGAAGGAAGGCTAGGAACAAGCACTAAATCCTTCTGTGAAATAAATACACTGCAGTCAGTTTCAGATCCCATCAGAAAACGTTGGTAGGAGCAGATAGGAGCCCTTCAATATTCCAAAGGCAATTAGGATATAATTTAGATGTCAATGTAAGAGTTTAACACAGTGAAAAACCACAAGTTCTAAACTTTTTTTTCATGTTCTTTTGATCAGATGACCCCATCCATATGGAACAATGAGGGGTTTTTGGAAGTCACTGAGGTATTGACGGAAATAGGAGATTTTGTTCCCCACACGAAATCCTTTAATGCCTTTGTCATTTCCTCTAGTACCAGGATTTACTAAAGCCTGCAGGGACATGGTATTTAGCAAAGATTGACAATACAGGAACAGTGAGAATGGTCAGTAATAAAACAGGCATGCTGATGAGTTTCCCTGCATAATTTTTCTTTAAACTCTATACATTGCAGGAGAATCCAATTACAACTTACTCAGCCCTCCTGGTAAATGATTCAGAACCGCTTCACTTGTGCGGCTGCCACCGAGCACCTCCTGCACAGCCACTCCCCCTCGCCAGCCCCGTCCGTACCCATGGATGATACACACCCCTTCTTCTGGCTACTGCACAGGCAATGCCCTGCCTCGTCCTCTGAATGAGCAGGAGTGTGTGCAGCTCCAGCCCCCGTGGCAATGCACAGGGTATGGTATTTATTCCCCATGTGCTGTGACACTGCTGTTGTGGAGTTACCTGTTTATGTCACTGTAACCATCTGATGTGTGTAACCTGCCACGACACCACACACAAATGGGAGACGACCAGCAAACCCTTGGTCCTCCTCTTCTCCAAAGGCACATCATTTTCAGCACATTCAAGAAAAAACTTCCGAAAAAGGGAAGGCAAAGAACTAAAGCTTTAATTCACTGAATTGGGAATTGGGAAAAAATATCCTTGATACAATAAAGGAAGGAAGAACCACAAACGTGTAAAGGAAGAACTACAACACATGTAAAGAACCACAACACGTGTAAAGAATTACAACACATGTAAAGGAAGAACTACAACACTTGTAAAGAACTACAACACGTGTAAAGGAAGAACTACAACACGTGTAAAGGAAGAACTACACACGTGTAAAGAACTACAACACGTGTAAAGAACTACAACACGTGTAAAAGAAGAACTACAACACGTGTAAAAGAAGAACTACAACACATGTAAAGGAAGAAGAACTATTTAACATGTGTAAAGGAAGAACTACATGCATGTAAACCATTTCTCATCACAAACTCTCTCAATGCCTGTAAAATTTCCATGTAAGGTTTCATGGATTAGTAACTCCTGGATATCCGCATTTAATTCAGTCAGTAATTGATGTGGGGAATCTCTGGCTTCATGTTTTGCTGATGGTATGATCCGATGAAGCAGAGCTGTGTTTGTGTATGTTTGTATCACCAGGGATTAAAGCCTACTTGATCTGGGGACACGACTATGTGACAAGAAACTGGCCAGTGTGGGGAGGAAACTGTGGGTTTGGGATTCAGAGCCCTTGGGTATGTGACTTCTGTGCCCAACCAAGGGTTATAAAATGGCTGAAACACCTTCAGGCAGATGGAACAGGTAATTGGAGCTGAAGCACATACATACATCGTAAATATGTACATTTAGGGTCATTTTTCTTTCTCCCCCGAGATGTTTGTTCACTTCTCATTTCAGTAGGGCCTGAAATCATAATTAGGTTGCCAAGACAATATCCCATGAGTATAAAGTAATAATAAAATATCGAAGTGGGAGAACATAAAGATGTCACTGACGTTTGAACCGAAATTACCTCTGATGGGAAAACAAAGGCGAGCGGTGTCGGTGCAAGGCTGTAGGGCCAAGGACACAACAGCAGCGCACACACGGCAGTGCTGACACCAGTCTAACTTTACAGCCATTTCCTCTGCAGGAACCAGCAGGAAGCACTGGAAAAGGACACCGGTTCTGTAGAAGCAGCTGTACCTGCTCCTCCCGACCGTGCCACTGGGAGCAGCGGGCGCTGACACCCCAGGAAACCTTCCAGAGGAAAATCCTCCAGGTTCAGACAATCTCTCAGCCTGGCATCTCAGCTAAGTCAGGGAAACTTCCCCCTGCAGCAGGACACTGCCCACCAGGGCTCCACTAAGGAATAATGCTTAATGAACCAAAGACAACAATAATTACCAGTTATACCCAAGATACACACGAACAGGGAGGATTCTGGGTTTCCTGTGACACCAAGGCAAAGACAGCCAGAGAACTGCCAAGCAGACAAACTTGCTTTTGAATAAATAATACCTCTGGAAGTAGCAGAAATCAAAATAATGTCTACTGGTACTGGCTCTCTCTGGTTATGTGTTTGTGCATTCTAACCGCAGTCCTCACAGTTGTGAAACACAAATAAAATAACCCAAAAATCAAAGAAGTTCAAACCCAGAATCTTCTCCCACAACCACGACCTGTGCTTCAGTGAACAAAACTGGCTAATCATAGAATCTTAGAGTCATTTTGGTTGGAAGAGACTCTTGGCATCACCGAGTCCAACCATCAGCCCCACTCTACAAAGGTCTCCCCTACATCAGATCCCCCAACACCACAGCCAATCTACTCTGAAACACAGTCAGGTATGGGGACTCCACCCCCTCCCTGGGCAGCCCATTCCAGGCTCTGACCACTCTTGCTGGGAAGAATTTTTTCCTAATGTCCAGCCTAACCCTACCCTGCTGCAGCTTGCAGCCATTCCCTCTTGTTCTATCACTAATTGCCCGTGAGAAGAGACCAGCACCAACCTCTCTACAGTGCCCTTTCAAGCAGTTGTAGAGAGTGATGAGGTCTCCCCTCAGCCTCCTCTTCCTCCAACTCAACAGTCCCAGCTCCCTCAATTGTTCCTCATGAGATTTAGTCTCCAGGCCCTAATACCCCAGTGAAGATTCTAAGCTGCTAAAATCATATCACAGCAAATCTTTTCTACTCAATTTCCAGAATGGACTCAACCCCACAGCCTCATGGCTCATGTGAGAACCACCTACCAAAAAGGCTTTTGAGGAAAAACCCTCTTTTGATAATGTTTTTATACCAGGAGTAAGAGCACAAAAAGACCCTGAACAGTTTCAGAGCATTCTGCAAAGCAGAAGGAATTTTAAATGCCTTTGCAACGCAGTAATACAGCTTTTTCTTCTTTTTTTTTTTTTTATACTGGCCAGTCCCACCTACCCTACAAAGAGGAGACTGTCTTCGATACTCTCTTAAAAACCGACATCGCACAGGATGCCACCTTGTGGAGAAGCTGAGGGAAGAGCTGCCACGAATGGATCCCTCTACTCCTCTTGCTGCCCCAGGAAACCTGCGGCACCCGGAGGGTTGTGCTCGAAGGACGTGGCCGTGCAGCCCCACAGGTCCCAGGAACGACCTGGGCCCTTCCAAGGACGGGCGTTCCTGCTAGCAAAGGGGAGCACTGGTGGGCAACCAGGGATTGTTTAAAAACATACCATAAACCATCATCATCTCTGTATTTCCACCTTCACAGACAGGGTCTCCTGAATTTTCAGCACATCTTGAAAGTCACAAGTGCTGTATATACATCTCAGCAAGCCAACTTTGGATATCAGTATATTAGTTTCATCAGACCCTCTTGCTTCCTATGGATATAAAGTATAAACTTCCAGCAGCTCTACCATAATCCTTCTCATCAAATATTTGGGCGACAGGTGGAAAATTGTTCTGCCAGCTGAGGAAGACAAAATCCATTCCTCCTGGCAATTTTCTGCAATGAAAACTCCAAAAAATGAATGTGCAATAAGTTGCAGAAATAAATCTAAAATATTATCACACAAAACCAGTGCGCTCAGAATCTTTAGCTGCAAACTAACTCTGCTTATCTGAATTTTAAAGAATCTCATTTCTTCTTCTGTGTGCACAGGACTAGATATTAAGCTGGATCCTTCTACTTGAAACTACTAGTCCTACATCTGTTTTTTCCCCATTTATTTTGCTTTGAAACGTACTTTGGCTTCTTTGATCATTTCTTTTTTTTTACATGCATCAAGGAAGTCTGACACAAACCCGGGAGGGCCACATTATCAACCCCATGTTACAGCAGGGTAAGCAGCCACGCTGAAGATGGATTGTGTGAGTAGGAGCAAGCCACAAAACCAAGACCCAAAGGCCACAGAGTGTCCCAGGACGCTAAGCTCCACGCACTGTCCCTCTGTTTCTCCGAAGGCTTTGGATGGTGGTGTCTCCAGCTGATTAACGGCAGAGCGAGAGTAAATAAATTGTGGAACTAAGTTGCCTTAATAGGATTAAAAATCAAGACAACTGTGAAGGATAACATACACACTTTTATGTGCCTGTTTCCCTATTCACTTTAACGGTCCTTACCCACGGCACTTAACGGCCACAGAGCTGTGCAAGGTTACAGCCATTCTCCCCAGGGATAAACCAGGGGTGTAAGAGGCTGTGTGCACAGGAGAGTGCCCACAGACCCACGAAAAGTGAGTGGAACCACCTGGAGAACGACCCTCCACGGCTGTAAGCAACCGAGCCAGCCCACTTGAATAATTCCCAGCTCCTTGGCCAAAGCCCAGAGCAGCACAGCACATCCATGTGCACAGGATTTCTCCTTTAAAGGGCAAGTCAATGTCTTAGTGCAAAACACCAATTCTTCTCCCTGAGAAGCAGCACACAGGGGGCCCGTAACTGTAACCGAGCAGAAAGGCTCTATGTCCCTAAACATTCTGATTTCAAGTATTTCTCTGGACAAACCCTTCCCATCCCCACCTTTCACTAAGAAGCAGCAGCAGCAACATTATCATCCAGATGTCTCCTCGCACAGAATCCATTTGAGAAAGCCCCTACGCTCTCAACAGAATTGTGCTGTGACAGTATTCTTTAAGAACATAAAGTACCATTCCTTTAGTGAGCAGGACTCCTTCCCCAGGGAGGATTTCCATGCTAATATGAGTGAGGCCATTTTCTCTGTCCTCATTTATTCCATCTTCCTTCCCTTTTAATATCTTATGATATAGCTAAGGGCTGTACACTCTCCTTAAAGCTCAGGGTCCTCCTTTAATCTCACTGCACATGGCAGCAAGCACAATTTAGTTATATATATTTATATAAAACAGAATAAAGAATAAAAGCATCACACCTTTATCCACAAATTCTCTCCTTAATTTACTCTGAACCTTTGTCAAACCCAAGTAAAAAGCACTTCTGCAGCTCTACAGGGCTGGGCTGTCAGATATTCAAGTGACTAAGACTGACAGGATCCCAGTTCTGCACAGACTGAGAAGGAAAGCAGCCGCCTTCCACCATCCCCACCTACTCTCAGCCCTGACCAGACACCTTCAGCTCCAGTGGGACTGGTGACCCATCTCAGAGAGCAACCACGGAAAGGACGGGATGTGGAGACCAGCTCCCACTCCAACAGCTTGAGTGGGTTCTTCTTCTAAAAAGAACAAAATGGGCAAGAAAAAAAAGCCCTTTTCACTTGCACCACTTTCCTTCTAGAACCAAGTATTTGGCTGACATTGCTGTGCCCTCTCTCCAGCCATTTCAGGAGAAACTTACACTTCCATGAAATTCATAAAAGTAACTTGCCATAATCCACCCTGTTAATAGACTGCAGGAGGGCAGCGTATTTATTTTTACCAATGAGAATTAATATGTTCATAAAACATTAGTGGTCTTTTCTGTGCCAACAGAGATGAATGTGTTATCCTATCATAATCCCTTATGTATTCTAAATCTATCTATATCTAAGCTATACATATTTATTAAAATGATATATTGCATTTATTAAATATTAAGTGGATTACAAACTTGAAGAATCTTTCCTACATTCATACATTTATTTAACATCTAGGGCTTTTTTTTTTAAGCAGTATGCAAGGAATATAAATCTTTAAAGGAGAAAAGATTCCCCAGCATTCTAAATAGATGAATCTGTAACAAAAAGTCTTCCTGCATGCAATGTGCCAAGAGTATCAAGCCAGAGGAAAAATTACCTTAAAAATGCTATGAAAAATTATGTGGTGTTATTAGACTTGGACTTATGGAGAGAATCAAAGGGGTGGGGACAATGATGGCATATTTACCCACGGCCTTAATAGGGTATCGAATGACCTCAAAACAACCCCAAAATCCTCAGTGGGTACCGAATCCCTGCTACCACATCCCAGCGACACGGGCTTTCTCTCAAATGGCAACAGCATCAGGCACTAGTTATACACATTTTGACAACAGCTTCCTGGAAATGCATCAGGTTTCTCAGGTGGTTGCAGGGAGGAGGAGGAGGAGGAGGGAAGCTTTCCCGTCCCACTGGGCAGCCGCCCATCTCCAGATCATAGAATCATAGAATCATTTGTTTGGAAGAGACCCTTGGGATCATCAAGTCCAACCATCCAGATGATGCAATGAGACCACCTGATGTGTCACCTTTGGAGCTGATCACCTTTGGGATCAACAAACTGCCTGGAAGGCTCAAGCTTTGTTGTCGCCTTGGATACCTGGCCTGTTTAACCTGACAAGAAACGAACTCTGAATAAATTATCCAGTCGCATTCCTCTGTGCCATGTGCCGTGTGCCTCCAAGGGCTGCCAGCTCGAATGGTTCCCATTAAAAAGGCAAATATTTACTTATAGTTTCTATGCTATGGAACAGGTCTTGCAGGCAGCAGGAGAAAGGCACTACTGCAGTTTGGCACAGAAGCACAAGATGAAGCAGGAGATACAGAAGCGAGGGAAGGCTTCTCTGGAGCGCTCTGCTTGGGTTTCCCCTTTATTTAGATGATATCTGATGTTTCCAGTCAAAGCCATACACACCATTCTTTAGCAGACGGGTCCTCGGCACACGAAGGCAAATAAACTGTCCTGCTGAAGTCTAAATGTAAGACATCTTTAAACCAGAGAACCTTTTTAGAACTTTTAAATTCAATTTTCAGTTTACATATAAAAAAAGTAGCTCTGCACTTCAAGCACTCACAACCCAGGAAGGGAATGAATTAGAACCAAACTAGAGCAAGGCTAAAACACTGATTTTGACCCTCAACAACAAAGGAAAAATAGTGATTTTTTTTTTCCACCTGCGAAAGTATTAGGAAAAAAAAAAAACCCAACAATTACTTTACTCATGATACTAAGAATGCAGGAAATGAAATATATAACTTCTTAGATTCCTTTCAAGCACAGCAAATAATTCACCAACAGAAAGTGAATTATGTTAGAATAAAGCTAATGTGCTTATTAGCGTAAAGGTCAAGGGGAAATGATCACAATGGAACTTGTTTTTAAATATCACCAACTCACTTTTATTAGGACCCAGCAATCTGCAGAAGCTATTCGAGCCCAAATCTAATCAGACACACACTAACAGCTTTAATCTGCTGCCCCTCTTCCATGTTCCCACTCCCCCAACGCTGAAGCCAGCGTTGAATTTCTAAGGATGGGATTCTCCAGCTGCTGGTCCTGCTGGAAAGATCTCCCACCTCTGCTGGTGGCCCTTGACTGACAGGCTGGGATTATCATTTCAATCTGCTGCACTGTGATATACCGAAGAGAGTCACTTCCGTGGCAAAAACTAACCTGAAGAAAACTAAGAACTCCGATTTGTCCACAAATGCTGAGTGTATTCCAGGATTCGTCCCAAGCACAATTACCAACCTGCTTATCAAACCCCGGGCCAAAGCACGGTACCTGCTGATGCAAGTACTTCTAGCTCAGCGACAGAGCAGTAATAAATATAATGAGTTCATACCTGCTTCATAGTTGCACCTGTGGTAGGATGCTTATTCTTAGCTACAGCAGCATTTTATTTACTGAATGAGCCACAGAGCTCTTTCCTCCAACTTAATTCACAAATCAATTGTCATTATTAAAGCTAAAGGCTTTGATGTGCCCAGCTACCAATTCAGCTGCCGGGGGAGCTGCTTGCTGCAGAGCTATTCACCTTCTGCTTCAAACTGGACCACAGACAAGGTCTGGTTTTGCTCACAAGCAAGTGATGGGGCTGCTGCACAACTGCTGATAATGTAATCAAAAAGAGGGGGCAAAACCAACCCACGCGTACGCCAAACTGCTCCTCTCTCAAAACTACTGCAGCATCAAAGCTGTTCTGCAGAAAAGTGACAGTTTAATTTCTTTTGTCAATGTTGGAAGGAAAAAAGCCCCCACTCTCCTTCCTCCACTACTGCCTGAGGATACACACAATTCTTGACAGCAGACGTTGCATTACACAGCCCCTCCACATTCTTCTCGGCTGCCAGCAGAGGAAAAACAGGCAGGGCTTGGTTAATGCTGCGCTTACAATCTCAGCAGAAACTCTCCCATCCACTTAAACTCCTCAAATCCAGTGAGAAACTTATCCATGGCCAGATATTCTCAGCTCCTGAGGGTACCTGCATCAGAGCCAGGAGCAGCAACCAGGTCTCTCCAGCTCCTCCTTTGCAAACTTCATCTCTGAGAGCCCACTGTGTCCAAAGTCATACTAATAATTACACTTCCATGCAGTTAGTCCATCTTTTGTTAAAATTCCTGTGATCCTCACTAAATAAGCCAATCTGTTACCCTTAATAGTTCATCCCAAGGAGGTAAAAGAGTATGTCTCTCCAGAAGTCATAAAAAATTCCCTAAACCACACTGATTAGCTCACAGCCTTCACTGCACCAAAGGTTCACCAGCAAACATCCACCCTGTATTTGTCTAGTCACATTGCCATTACACAACAGGTATGTTCCTAGTGCTGACAAACACAACTTCTGCAAGAAATGGATTCAACAAAAATAAGAAGAGGGAGACTGCCCAAATTAACCCATCTGCTACTAACACTGTTCTGTTTCACCTAATAAAGCGGCATGCATCCCCGCTGTGCTCACAGGAATGTCACCGTCCCATCTGCGCCTGCGGTGAGGTCTGGGGTCAGTCCACCTTGAATACTGAGAGAGGGCTATGGAAATGCTCATCTGCAAACAACCATCAGTGAGGAAGAAACACAGGTTCATTTCTTCTAGCCCAAATTGAGAAAGAAGCTCTTCAGAGGTATGTCCTTTATTTTAAGGCTGGCAGGTTTTGGGATCCCTGCAGTAACATGGATTTCAAACCCCAATTTCGGTACACTCAGGAGCCAAGAGTAAGACATCACAGTGTAATGCTCTCAGCTGAGCTTGAAATCCCTAATGATCTAATTAAAATTGGAGTAAAGAATGCTGGAGTTATTTTTGCTTCTTTAGGTAACTCAAATTGTGTAAGAAAAGGGATAACATTAGGTATTAATATACATCATTCCAACTATAATCTGCAGCACAAAACTTAGATAGGATTTAGATCAACAGACAGACTGCTAGATCTTCAAATTCTCAAGTGGAGAACAGCAAATCATGTATTGCTGTATTTTCAAGCATTTCCAGTCCTTGTTGCACTTTACACAAATTAAATAAGAGCTGAATTAAATTTAATGATGAATTTGGTATTCTGACATTTTACTTCATTTTGATTGGGGAAAACCAACTTTCTCTGCAGCTAAATACTACGGGTTTGGAAGCAAACATTTATAATGCCTTTTCTTACAAATAGCAGCCAAAAAAACCTATTTGAAATACTGTGATGTTTTATGAAGTATCTGGTATCCCTCATAATGGGAAAGATCCAATTAGTAGCTATTTTCTACATATGTAGAGAGACTTGAGTCATAGAGGCTTTTGAGATCTTTCTGTAAATACCAATCAAAGCAACAAGTGACATTTACATTTTCACATCTTTCACCCTGTGTGTTTGCAGTAACTGAAGGGAATGTGACAAAGAGGGAATAAACCAGACAGCCAGATGGGCACTACCAAGATCTATCTACTTTTTCAAGGTATTCCCCAGCTTCAAATACTTTATGATACAGACACACAACCAGCCTCAGGGAAATGCAATTGAGACAAAAAGAACTGGGACAAGGACCCAGGAAAATACCCATCTTGTAGAGTTTACTGGTATAAGGGTGCTGCAGACCAGTCTGTTCTTCATTAACCCACCTATTAGGTACTGGTCATTACCCACAGCATGGGTACATTGACGGCCACACGCACTACCATCTGCCTAAGTTATCCCAATCCTGAAACAGCAGTGGGGATGAGAACCCCAAAGAATCCAGAGACCAAACCACACATTCCTGTGTCCCCTCTCCAATTACAGGGATTAATTCACAGTCAGACATAACGGTAGGAAAGCTCAGGCACCACAAGGAAAAGGAACCAACAGGCAAATGTCTCTGGAAGGAATACTGGACACTGTTATCCTTAGGGTTCAAATCAGCACAAGGAATCTATGTCCAAGTGTACTCACGCTGCAGGTGACAAATATACACTATATTCTCAAAACCAGATTGCCTTGCCATATCCACAGCTGCTGAAATGATACATTTTCAACAACATCTGGCAGTTTCTTAGGAAGTCCCAAAGCAAATGGAAGCCAATTAACCTGTGGTTTTTACTCTTATGATTTCCTATTGCCTATGCCAACTTCATCTGGAGTCGAAAGCCTTGATCCATCACACCCCTTCCTCTCACTCCTAAGTATCACGGAGCTTCTAAAAACAAATGCCTTTAAATTCACATGCTTCCTGCCAAGGGATAACCAGAGAAGAGGATGAAAACTGGAGGCATAAACGCCAGGAGGATGGCTGTGTTTACTCACCTTTAATATCACTATTTTCAAAAGATATTCTTAAATCAATCTGGGGGTTACTATAATTCTGCTGAAAATGTCCTGTAGCTGTATCGGCCGGTTTGATGAAGCCAATGCACCTGCAGTGTCACAGCCCACGGGAGGCAGACGTGCTCAGCAGCTTCACCAGTTACTCTGAAGAACATCCAGCAGCTTAGTGAATGTCATGGTAGGCATGGTAGGGCTGGGGCTGGTTTCCTATAGTTTCCTATCTATTAACTGATATTAGTAAAAGATCCAGTCTTCACAGAATGTGTACTATCTATACACATATACAATTAAATAAGGAAACATCACTTTCACACAGGATTCCAGAATGTTGAGTCTTACACAGAATAAAGGCACTGCAGACAGAAAAGGTGAAGATGCATTTATGAGAATATAATGTGTTAGCATTCTCCTCCCTTTTAGAATTAATTGCTATCCTAACCTCCTTTGCTACCTGAACTAGTAAGATATTCCAGCACTCTGTAATATTACACACACAGAGCTGTGAGGCATTTCCATTTACTCGTTACTACAGTTCTCACAAGCTGTTGTCTGCACTAGAACATGTTCAGATTTCTCTAGTGCCCTCCAGTTACTTGTTTGAACAAATAAATATTTTGCAATTCTTCTTCTTACAATGAGCTCTTCCTAAACCCTGGAAGAATTTAAGCAAAGGTTACCTGAAACAGAGAGAGTAAAATCTTAGCGTTAACGAGTGTGCAAATCTCAAAGCGCCTTCAAACAGAGAACCTAAAAAGTCATTCAAGAGCCACCACGGTCACACACATAGGCCAGACTTCCCCCCCGCAAACCAGGGTTGGCTCCCATCCCGCTGGGATGGCTGCCAAGTGGGGTTGGGAACAGAACAGCAGTGGGGACAAGTCCCCCTGTGGCACCAAGTGCCCCCCACACCGCAGCCCCACGACCCGAGAACTGGACTGGTTTGGGCTGAGGAGCAGACTCCCCTGCAAAGAGCTGCTGCTGCTCTGCATCAGGCACACTGACCGTGGGTGTTTCCTCCTCTGGGAAATTGTAACCAGTTTCCAGTTCCAGTAAGGAACCACCTCCTTACCAGAAACTGGAACCATTTAACCTGCTGGACTGGCACAAGCAAAATCCAAACTGCTACTCCCCTACAGAAACTCTCCGCTCTCAGCAGAAAAGAACAATCAGACACTCCAGATCACAACTTTGGCAGAGAGCTAGTTTAGCATCTCTTACCAAAATCAAATTTCTGTAATAACTTGGCACAGAATAACTTCCCATTCAGCTGCTTACCAGTTTCTTAAATATTTCCCCCTTACACTTCCTTTTCCAGTGAGTCGGAATCCAGGGGTGGTAACGTTCCAGGGCGATTCTCACTGACCTGTACCAAACTCCCCTCCCTCTTGGTACCTTTTGCCACCTGGCAGCTACTGTCCTAGCCATGAACTTAAACTGGCTGTTTCTTTACCTGCTGCTGGGGGAAGAAACAAAAGAATCCCAAGACAAAGGCAAAGAGAAAAACAAAAAAATAATCCAACCCCAAAACATTTGCAAATGCTCTCTCTCAAGAGCCTCCTACACCAAACGCCCCTACAGCTGACAGTTTTGTGCAGCACAAAGATTAATAATTTTCAAAACCTGACATTTTCCATCTGAATCGCATGCTACTTTGTCAAAAATCTTTTCTATATCCTGCTCCATGCTGCTTTTCAAAGAGAAGGGCATCTTAGGCTTTGGCTGCTTTTGTCATGTTAAAGACCTAAAAAGATTTACAGCTGTTGGCTCTGCAGCAACTTGCTCCCGCTGCAAAGACACACTTTGGGTGGGACGGGCAATCTCTACTGGAACAGATTATCCCTTTCTGTGCATCAGCTACAGACTCTTGCACTTG
This sequence comes from Jacana jacana, assembly GCA_013400555.1. NCBI lineage: Eukaryota > Metazoa > Chordata > Aves > Charadriiformes > Jacanidae > Jacana > Jacana jacana. The sequence goes on along the minus strand of VZTM01015175.1, from coordinate 84,296 downwards.
AAGGAATAAAACTCTCACACACACCCCTTTCCCTTTCCTCCCCTCAAAATGACTCAAAGTACTCTCCCGAGTTACAGCAGATCCTGCGCCAATTCCTTGGTTTTCAACTTTGCCCCCCGTGTGGTTTCAGGGGATTTCACCAAATGCTGTAACTGTCCCACAGATGACCACCCTTCTCCAAGAGCTCTGGAATCTAGAGCATTTCCTCATGCTAAAAACCCCACTCTGTTGAGCAAGAGCCAGCCCTGAGAGCATCCCTCGCCCCCTCCCCCAGATGGGGAGAAATTCGGGGTGGGACTTTTGGTTGATTTTTAAAGGAACTTTTTTGCTTTTCCTTTCTTTTTTTTTTTTTTGATTCCACTGAATTAGAACTTTGTCTGTTACTACTCAGCTAACAAACCCATATCTCTTCTCTGCATGGGAAAAGAAACACTATGACCCAAGCAATTTTTCTGACAGATAAAGAGCTCCAGGGAGAGAAGCCACAGAGCAGTGATTTCCTTGAGCCGTGGAAAGGACTGTATTTCCTGCAGAGGACAATGCAGTCCCTTCAGATTCCAACTCAGATTCCAATTTTCCTAAACTATACTCCTTGTCCAACAATACAGGGCATTACATTCTTCTTCAGAACTTATCCTAAAATTGCTGCTTATCCCATGACCTCTAATTATCAGTTTGCAGAAAAGATGCTACAACTCCAAGTGCAATAGCAGCGAGGCTGGGTGATTCCCTCAGCGTTGGGAAGACACCAAGTGTCTAGAACCTTCTTTTCCTGATACTGTGTGAACAGCTAAAAATAAATTCAAACTGATGACAGGGAAACAGCATCAAGTTTCCAATTTAGCACAGAACAGCACTCACATTGCTTTTAAAAAGTCAATGAGAGTTAGGCACATGCTTGACTTACAACTTACGCTCAACTCCTTTGCCAAGTCTGGTTAATCTGTGGAATTGCATTCCATCAGCAATTGACACATCTGACCTCCCTAAAGCTGCTCTCAATTTATGACAAAATATTTAACACTTCAATAGGATTTTATTTAGGTACATGGATCCAGAGCTTGAGTCAATATCATCCCTCTCTCGGCCTCCCCCTGGCAAAATGGAATATCGCACTGATGGCAAAGGCTCCCCGCAACCTCCCAGTGCTCTAACACTTGAGGTTCCCAGGAAAAATAGTGATGATCCCAGTGAGAAGAGACCTTTCTTTCCTATGTCCCAGGAAAGAAAGTGAAACCCAATTACAATAGAGATACACACCAATATGTTATACACAGTATATTCAAAAGGACAAGTACCTGTTACAAAAGCAAGGCAAATATATTCTGATTTTTAAAAACCTCAGTAAGTTTGTCATACCTGGAGAAGCAGCTCTGCTAAATCAACACGTACTCAACATACATCACGTTGGGAACTGAGAACAGAAAGAACTTATGCTGATAACAAGCTTTGTATTAATAATGTACAAAGTCTTTTCTCGCTCTCTTAGATAGCATGTCACAGACAAAGGCATTTTCAGCCTATTTTTCCACGGCAGAACAAAGTGTAGAGGTTTTTATCTTCCCTTCTAAATGCCAACTGGTCCTAAAAAGCCTGGCAAATACTCCTGTCGCCTTACCTTGAACAAAACCCTCTTGTCAAAGATCCATGAGTCACTGAACTAAGAGATGAGACCAACGAGTATCCTTACATCCACCCATTCACGTCATAGAATCCTAGAATCATTTAGGTTGGAAGAGACCCTTGGGATCATCCAGTCCAACCACCAGCCCCACTCTACAAAGGCCTCCCCTACACCAGATCCCTCAACACCACAGCCAATCTACTCTGAAACACAGTCAGGTATGGGGACTCCACCCCCTCCCTGGGCAGCCCATTCCACTGACTGACCACTCTTGCTGGGAAGAATCCCTAACCCTACCCTGCTGCAGCTTGCAGCCATTCCCTCTCCTTCTGTCACTAATTGCCCGTGAGAAGAGACCAGCACCAACCTCCCTACAATGCCCTTTCAAGCAGTTGTAGAGAGTGATGAGGTCTCCCCTCGGCCTCCTCTTCCTCCAACTCAACAGTCCCAGCTCCCTCAATCGTTCCTCATGAGATTTATTCTCCAGGCCCTTCCCCAGCTCCGTGTCCCTCCTCTGCACTCACTCCAGGAGTGAGTTGTCTCCAGGAGCGTGGTACCTGAGCACTTTCCAGAGGAGGGGCTGCAGCAAAATTTCCCTCTTACCACCAATTAAAAAAAAAGTAATAATCTCACTGGCATACTGATCAGACTTTTTTTTCTGGTCTTTAACAACACTGAAAGTTTTCTGAGACAGTAAAGAAAACAAGGTGCTTAATATTTAAAGGCTGCAATGTTGATTTCTAGTTAATTTGATTTTCCTTTTCAGCCTCAGTAACATTCTCCCAATGTTGGAAAGCTCTATAAACACATGTGTATAAATAAATATTTTAAAATTTGTTTTCTGAAGAAGAAAACAATTTACCCAACACTGGCCTCATGTCTGAGGCAGAGATGAACTCTCAGTTTCTGGCACTTGCCAAACAGAAAGCGAATCTGGGTTTACGCAAGCACCTTGTTCCTGAGCTTAATTTCTGATGTGTGAAAGGCACTTCTCTTCCCTTATTCTCTGGGCTTTTTATGTTGCAATCTCTCCCAGTAAAGCTCTCTTGTCAGTACAATGACTTGTATTGCTTAACACAGCATACTGTAATTTAATTATGTTTGGAAACTCCAGCATACTGAATACAGAAGCCATTATAACAGTAAGAAAGGAAGTAAGCACCACAGAGAGAAAAGAACCAATAATAGGTAGAAGTGCAAAAAGCAGCTATTATGAAAAAGAAGGATTCGACTCGAGACTTTTATTGTGGTGGTGGTTTTGGTTTTTTCCCTTTGAGCTGGGCATCTGCAGCCAGCTTTCCAATGAACACTTCCATCAGATCTGCTTGTGAGCCAGAACAAAGACCTGCAGGTTGGATCAGAGCTGCCAATGTTCCCCTTACCTCCTCCAACCACTTCTGCAAGCGGCCAGTACCCTCAGACACAAGAGGATTGAGTCAGGCAAGTATTTTCAGGCTTCTTCACCAAAAGTCAAGAACCTGCATTTAGGTGAGACTGGAGAACTTCTGTAAAAGTAAAATCCCTGCCCAGAAAACAACTCCAGAATGTGAACTGTGTTTTTGGAGGGAAGCTGACGACTCCACAAGCAGTTTAAGACACTCCACACTCAGCCTGGGAGCTGCGTAAACCAGCAACTGAAGAAGAAATTGAAGGCAGGGAAACTGAAGTGAATTTCACATGTTACAGCCTGTTTGGAAAAGTCACAAAATTGAGGATTTCATGCAGAAAAGAAAAAAAAAGGAAAGGAAAAGTGGTTGGTTTTTTTTGTACATGCTTGACCAAACATGCACCACTCCAAACTCAAAAACGTCCAAGAGTGTTACTTTTAACCAATTTCAACATTAGGAGGAAAGAAAGAGCATCTCTTAGAATCTGTCTTAGAGTTACCTTCCCACGGAATCGTGGAGGTTGGGAGGGACCTTCCAGATCATGGCTATTTAGGAGCACCAGCAGGTGGGCACACACGTTGAACCCGGAACCTTGTGCCTCACAAATAAGCACAAACTGGTTTGGGGCTGCCCCAAGCCCCAGCACCTCCCTTCCCTTTGTGTAAAGCACTGAGAAGAACGTGGAGTTATTCAAGAACTATGTTCCACCTGCTCTAGGTGCTCCTGCTCCGGCAGGGGATTGGACTAGATGAGCTTTCAAGGTCCCTTCCAATCCCTGAGATTCTGGGATTCTGTGAACCATGCCCTGAACAATATTCTTTTCACAGCTGCAAGGTGATAAAAATCAGTCGGTACTTCACTGCTCTGCCAGTCATCTCCTCCCCGAGAAAAGCAGCGTTATTAACCCGGTGTGTTTATTGCCAGCTCTGTGATTGAAAGCCCTTTTGTTCCAAGACTTGAAGATTTATTTGTCAAGTCTGACAGCTCCAATGTAGCCTTGCAGTGAGCATCGGTGTCTGAAAAGGAACTTAGAAAATCATGAGCTGCGGGAAATAGCCAAAATCATGGCAAAGCGTGATATTTGAAATGAGAAGGAGACAAACTAGGTATCTAGATAAAAGTCTGCCTTACTCACCAAAGAGATAGGCAAGCCTTACACTGAAATGCTACATCTCGCATGTTTAACACAGACTTCATAGATTTTATAGAAGATGCACCTAAATTCCACCTGGACATCTTCCATTCTAGACCTCAAAAAATCAACAGGTACAATGAGACAGACCTTCAGTGTAACAGATAATATACAGTCTTTGTTCTTGCCTGTGTAGTAAAATTACTGAATTTAAATAAATAAGTTTGGAATATAAGCCCTTGATATGATTAACCTTATCACATTTTCACACTGCTGTATGATGACATATTTTAAACAACTTTCTTCAGCAGGAAAGTTCATAGTATAGTGTGTAAATCCAACCTGTGGGCACTGCCCATAACCATTCATCACTGCAGGCTCTACTCCAAAGCTTCATTCAATGTATGTATCCAAAGGAGTGCTACACACTGGGTCCTCTGAGCAAATAATATTTAGGTAAGGAAATTGTGTACCTAACCATACCTCACCTAAGCACAGAGCTCGCAGGTCAGACCCCTCCCTGCTGCGAAGCCACACGGCTTCATTTAAGACAGGAACCAAATACACAAATCTTCTTATTATCCACAGACAGGCTTATAGATTTATATATGTGTATAATTGGCTTTAACACCAGAGTTGACATTAAATCTGAAATCTGTCAGAATCTCCATTATGAGACACACACAAGGCTGAGCAGTAGCACAGCAGCGAGAGAAGCTGCCAGGACTCTCTGTGTCTTGCTGGACTTGGACACTCTCCAATTACACCAAAAGCTGTTTTGTCAATGCAAGAAGAATAAATCAGAGAAGATGTATTTCACCTTTTCCAAAGCCAAGCAATCAGCTCATCCATCATCTTCCATCAGCCAGAACTTTAGTAAATAGAAGCAGAAGAGAAGTCGATAAAATATGCTTAAATACCACCCAGGCCTTTACTTGCTGTGCTTTTAATTTGGTAAATAAATGCCTTCCATTGGGCTCGCACCCGAGAGTCTTTGCTGTGACGTGGATTAAGTGCTCTGTTAGCATTGCAGCGCCGGGTGGATCTCAGAGGGATCGCTAACGATAATGGCCTTCAACCATTCAGCCTAAATCTCCCTGCTGCTTAATTTCCAATATTACAAGGTGCATGTGGGGGTAAGAAAACTCCAGAGTTAAAAATATAACCCTTTTTATGGTTTTATTTAATCTGTTAACTACAAAAACAGGAAACGTGTGTCTTACAGGCAAGCAGCTAAAGTGTAGTAATATCCAAGAAATCTGGTGGAATATATTGTTAATTAAATTGAGTTTAGCCCCAATAGGCACATTCTGTCTCTTTTTTGAGGCTTAATTAAGAATAATATCAAGGGAGAAAAATCACCATGAAATCACCATGTATGAATTAAGCAGCTTGGGCAAGAAACGAGCCTTTCGGTTGTGAGAGTTCTCCACGGCTGCGAGGATTCTTCATTCTGGTCATCTTTTTATTGATCCCTTTTTAGAGTCATGCATACCAGGATGGGGAACATTTAATACATTTTTATTATGCTGATATAAAATCTAGCACTCTCTCCATAAAATGAAGGAAAAGAGGAAAAAGGAGGCACAAAGACTCCATTTTCAGTAGTGCTCAGTATCTACGGCTGTAGCTTCATTTCAGAACTCAGGACCAGGTCTGAAATAAAACAAATCCCGAGGAACAACTCCTTGTGTCGGGTACGTGTGACATTTGGGACAAATCAGCCCAGAGCCTGCTAACGAACCAACCAATTCTGAATATTTAGACCAGTAAAAGGAATGATAGTTGCTGTTGAACGTGGTTGCTGTGGGTCATGAAACCTATTCAGATTTTGCTTGATAAATTGTAAAAAAAAAAAGCTTGTGTTGCTTTTCTGGATTATTTTTTTTTTCAGACTGTTTTCCAGTTAGACAAACATGGGGTTTTTACAAGAAAAAGGGCTGATGGCAATAGCCACCTCCAAGAGCCGGGTGAGCAGAGCATTGCTCCGCTCCCTCCATCGCCAGGACACCCAGGTGCTGCGGTCGCTGCCTTCAGCTCCCGGCAGGAGCCATAGGGGGCAGAAGCTGCAGAGCAGCCCAGAAATGAAACCACAACATGGTGAAAGGGAAATTAACTTTAAGCCCTACCTACCAAAACACAGCAGCTACTGCAGTCTCTCAAGCAAAATGAAGTCTCTGAATAAAGAAAAGATGGTGGAGACAGGATGCTAAAGGAGGAAGAATTTATTTGTGTTTAAGCTCAAATTCAGTAAGTGTAAGTAAAGGGGAGATGGTGACAAGTGAAAGCATCTCTTTTAGTAGATGCATGAGATCGTTTCTAATGCAGTGTCACACTTCAGAAGAAATACAGGCCTGCACATAAAGAACCCAGCACACGGTGACAACGCATGCAAAGCCAGGGAGGGATTTGCACAGTGAACTCACAGATTTTGATGGACATCCAGTGGGCTTTTAACACCAATTTATTCTGAGATGGGGCTTAGCGGAGCTGCCAGACACATGCTATTTGTTGAATCTTGTTTCCTGCTGTTTAAGCGACCTCTACTATTTTTACTAATGTTTGTCTCTAATCCATATCTGCCATAATATTGAATTATTAATCACAGTCCCTGAAGTCTCTGCCCAGGCTCTGTGAACGCCCCACAACACGGGCTCAAGGAGGGAGCTGAGAGGAGGCTAGAGCCCTTGAAGGCTCAGAGTATTGCATGAACAGTAACACAATCTGTAAAAAGGACAGAATGCACTATTTTACATTGTCTCTGGATGTGAGGAACCCATTGTCTATGGCATTTCTTCCATTAAGAATTGTAAGAGGTGAGGAGTAAGCGTTGGGTCTGGCTGCAAAGTCTGGGCATTAAAGTAGATGAAGCTCCTGTTTTCTCCTGCTACAAAAGGGCATAACTACAAGCTGCTCCTGGGGCAGAAACAGTTCTACTTGCAAAAGTACATTCTGAATGTCACAGGGTGGAGGTGGCAATTCCCTGGGGTGTTCAGGATTAGCCCATGGGACCACACGCCCTGCGAGAACATACAAGCAGAGGACATTCAGCACAGCACATGACTGAATGCCAAAGAAACAGGCCAAAGGGGGAAACAGCAAGGCTACAGAGAGGGATTTAGCCCAGGGATTTCTACAGGTGATGATTAGCATCACCAACCCTGGTCCAAGTGTCTTCCTGCCACTCCACAGCTGCCCTTGCCCTACCAAGCAGCGAGAGGGTCCTTGCTTTCTGTTACTGCATAACCAAAATGCAGAAGCGCCTCTGAAAACCCACAACTGCCTCGTCTCTTTATGCTCTTGGCAGATTTCATACATAAATTAGCTGATGTTATGGATGCTTCAAGAATAACTTCTTTTTATCCCCCACATGCTTTCCTATTATGCTTAGTAATGCACTACACAAAACACATACATTGTCAAGCACCACGGGGAAAAGTAATAAAAGTATCGGTAGGGAAGAAGCAAAATGGGAAAAAAACATTGGGCGGTCTTTAATGAGGTCTTTCTGGTCTCTAGCTGAAGCTTCTGAGAGCAAGGCAGGGAAATTCCACAGAATTTTTATTTATTTTTTTAAAATTAAAAATCTTCAACTAGAAACTTGATCAAACCCCAATTTTTCAAGGTCACATCACACTGTTTCTTTTGATGTCCAAGAGTAATCTAATTAATGAATCCCATCCTTCTCATTGTTAATCCATTTCAATTTAAAGTCTGAATTTTCAATTACCCTTGTGTTTGGAGCAGAGACAGTCACACTCTGGCTACATACTTCTTCCTGGTTCAAGAACAGAAATTTCCACCCCAGTACAACTCTCTAACTGGCAGTGGCATATTCCATAGGGTGAGAAATGTGTATTTTGAAGACAAAAGGAATACAAAGGAAGATGATAACCTCTATTTTGAGGACAAAGAGAATAAAAAGGAGGAGGATGACCCCGGTCTCCTGGCTGAATGAGCTTCTGTGGCTCCATAACCCTGCCCAGAAAACTACTGAGCAGGAACTTACTCTGCTTTTCAAAGGACAAGTCAAGAGAATGGCTGAGGCTGTAAGACCCAATGTAGAAGATCAAGGCAACCAAGTGTGAGATGGACCCTGTCGCTTGAGTCTCTTGGGGCCAGTAACTATAAAGTGCACCTTAATTTGCTGGGGAATTTCTGTCTGGAAGTGCTACGTTGTTAAAGCTGCAACTGTTGGCTCAGGACTGCTCTCCCCCAGCACGTTGGACCCGTTCTGCATCATATGGTTAATAAACTATGAACCAAACAAGAGAAAGAGGAGGCTGTTCCAGCTGAGGCAAGTAGGAGAGAAATTCAGCCTCTCCCCACTGCAAGGCAATATCCCAGCCCCTAACTTCCATTTGAGTGGCTACTGGTTTGTCATACTCTGCCAGCTAGAGCCCTCCAGACACTGCCATGATCTACCCTGGCAGCTCGGGCGAGGCAAAGAGGGCAGATAAAGGACCTTGCACTGAAACCAGGATCTGTTGATTCCTGTTCTACAAGGCCATGCCCCTCGCAAACCACATCAACTCAATGCAGCCACAGAGGCTCAGACCCGCACCCGCAGTTGGATGACAGATTTTCTCCCCATACACACGAGAAGTTCTTTCCCTCCCTCAACACCTCCTCTCCTGATGCTCCCTTCAACCAACCCTCCTCTCCTGCTGTTCCCCAGGACCTCCCTCTTTGCCTTCTGTTTGTTCTTCCACCACCTAAAACTCTTGTTACTCTCCCTCCTGCTCGTGCCCTGGAAACCAGTCACATACAGAGAACTTTTTATCCCTTTATAAAAGCAATATAAATTTTAATCTCTTCCCCTGTAGTGATATAAACAAGCAAAGCTAAACATGGATGCTCTTTGGAGAATTCAGATGCCCTGGCCCAGTTTGTTTTCTAAAAGTCACGTTTTATGGGACCTATATTATCACCGTGAAATATCACCTCCTGGTGATGACACAGCAGGTAATAAACCCCCTCCTATTGCCAGGCTAACAGTTGGGAGCTATTAAGGAACAGGGGACATCGAAAGGATGGGAGCACAACGGAGAAAAAGCACACAAGAGTTGTTGCCTTTTAATATTCATTAGCACAAAACTGAGGCACATACAGGCATTTCTCACACTTCATAAATACTTCTGACAACCTACAATGCACCTGGAATGAAATAATCCACAGCTCTGGGAAAGGGCTGCCAGGAAGAGGTATGGCCTAAGAGGGCAGCTTTGCCCCTTCACTGGGAGCAACCTGCATCCCAGGGCAGAGCCAGAGCAAAAAGCACAGACTGGTGGAGCCACTGAGCAACAGGACTGAAATAATGGGCAAACAAAAGGGATGTAATTGAGAGGAGAAACCAGGACAGTTTGCTACAGCTGCCGTCTCACAGGCTCCTCTCTGGAGGCCCAGGTAGCACAAACCCACAGGGTCCCTGTTCAGAGGTGATGGTTAAGGATGCACTGAAACAGCCATCAGACACCTCCCAGCCTTCCCTCTCCCACCATGAGCCAGAACCTTATTGTACCGGGATCAGGAGAAAAGGCCAACGCACTGCTCAGCTTCGGTATCTACATCTGAATCTGCTCCCTAGAGGAGTACTCCTCTTAGAGTCCACACACTTGATTGAAATCTTGAAACCTGACATTTAATGAATCCTAGATGAAAAACTGAATTCTCATCCCTGAATGAAAGAGTTTCTTGAAAGGAAACAGCTAATTTGATATTTTTTTTCTTTTGTACATAAAACACTTACAGGATTTCAAGTGATAGCTGCTGCTTAGACATCCAGAGAGTTCCTTACCACTTTATACTGGTTTCCTCTCCAAGACCAGAACAGTCATCCTGCTTGCAGCACGTAAGAATTTGTTCCAATTGGTTTTGCCATCTTTTTTCCTTATTATATTCTCTTTCTTATCAGTGCTGTAAATATTTTTCTACCCTTCTTACTAACTCTCCTTTGATTTCACGGGCCATTTCATGTCCCTGTCAGCTGGTTTAGAAGCAACAGCTTCCCACGTGCCAAAGGACTTACTCGGAAAGAAACCAGATTTTCCCACCTGTGGAATGGTGGCTCCAGTCAGAAGGAGAGAAGGGAGAGGAGGAAATGGGATGAGACCATTCACCTGAAATCTATCATCACAGACCTGCTGGAGCCCCAGCCTCAGACATTGGGCAATATCTTTTTTAGAGCTGGCACACTTTCACTTCTGCTGATTCCACCGGGGGCTGATGATGGTTAGTAGGAACACAGAACAGACAGTTTAAGTCATGGAGCTGGATTCAGAGTTCATCTATCAAAGCTTCCAATGCTCTGTTGGCAAATGCAAAAGATGACCTGTCTGGCAATCAGGTTCTGTTTACCTTAGGCACATTACCAGGTCTATCAGACTAGAGATTTATTTTTATCTCAGCACGTTTTTCCCTATTTGATGTTGCCCTGTAATTTATGACTGGGTAAAAGTGTTATGTCTTTATTTTAAAGACACAGCACTATTAACTGGGGAAGGTCACCAGCTAAGCTGAGGAATGAGAAGTTCCATTCCTGAAAGCTCTCTCCTGGCTGCGCCCACAAATCACGGTCTGTCCAGCACCAGCTTCTGACTCTACAGCTGAACAACACTGAAAGAAAACAGCCCAACTCCGTGTGTTATCACTAGCACTCCTGGATGTATTCAGGCACTGTGAACTTATTTCAATTGCACTGTGTTTATAGTTAAAGAAAAATTAGCATTTCACAAGCTTTTCAAAAGAACCCTGCACTTTGTACCTTGAAGTCTCTCTATCGCTCAGCGTTTAATCCAGCCTTTGCAGTTCCTTAGACATGGAAGCATTCATCTCCTGCTACTAAAAGTTTATGCAGACAAAAAATGTGTTCAGTTCTCACTGCATTTATCACCAGCCTGGTATTCCTGGGAATAAAGCATCCACAGACAGCAAATTCTCAGAGATTTCACCTTTGAACAAAACATACTCTGGAGACTTCCAAGATTTCATTTACTTTTCCTAACCTGGGCCATGGTAATCAATTCCATAATTTATTCCACAATAAAGTACAACCCAACCCCACCCTCTCCTATTTCTGCTGTGAAATTGGGTCCTATAACTGTGGAATAAGGAAGAACTGAAAATGAGCTCATAACACTCGGCACATGTGAAGGGTTGGAGAACACTGAAGTAGAGGCACTGTGTGTGTGCACGTCCCGTTGCCTACACTCAGCTTCCAACGGAGAAAACGAGCACTGAAGTTTAGCCTAACGCTGCAAGTTGCTGAAATTCTAATTATGTGAAACAAAAATCCTACTCAAAGGAACATATGATTCAGCCACACTGCTCTGCATTGGGAAAACCACTGAACTGCCTTCTTCTGTTCCCAGCAAATACTCCTGTTGGTGGGATGGCGCCTCGAGCACACACAGCACTTCTCACAGCACATAAAGGTTACCCAGGAACAATTAACAGGATAATGACCATGAGGTACCAGTTCACACCACCAAAAAAAATAATCACAGTTTGGGAAAGCCAAATGACTCCCCAAATGGTTTTGACTAATGACACTGTCATTTATGGCAACTTCCAAGTTTACTGTTTTATTCTGTTCACGTGTTTCCAAATTACACCAGACCTGTGTTGTTTGCACTTTTAATCTTGTAAAAACTCTGGCAGCCATACACATTCCATGGGGGAGGATTCCTAATTTATGTAAAGTATTACAGAAAATGATCTATATGACAGTTTGGCATAAAATGCTAAATGCAAGTCATTACTCACTGAAGATAATTTGAGAGTATCGTGTCAGGGGAGACATTAGATTACAGAGGATAAAAAGTAGGAATAGGTATTCACATATTTATTCATATTTGCATAATCAACTGGAGGAGAGAGTGGATGTTCTCTTGGGCCCAACTAGCACACAACCAGCTGAACAACAGTTTGCAAACTTTCTGTTGCCTTTCACACAGTCAACACATTTTTTGGTCTTGCAAAGAGATAAACAGTTCTAATCCCAGACATAAGTGCACTCCTTGAGTCTCTTGATGCTTACAACTAGCAAAAGCCTCAGCACAAGCTGGGTACTGCCTAAGGAAAGGCAAGCAGAGCAAGGGCATTTTGGTAGCTGGAGTGATGAAACAGTTTCTTCATTTCTTGCTCCAGTTCTGGAATTGCAGGATTTACCTCTTAGTGTCGGTCACAGGGAAGGATGCCCCTCACCTCCCTCCTCTCAAGCAGTGGAAGACAGGGTAGCAATACCATAAAACCAAACAATATTTCGTTATACCTGGCTACCCATGAAGTTCAGGCTGCTGCTTCTGTGCCACGACACACAACCCAGGGACTTTAGCTAACGTGGTTAGTGAGCGTATATGAATAGTACCTCTACCTGCTGGATGTTCATCATCCTCCTCATCACGTAGGAGGAGTTTATTTTATTCTTCAGAACATGATACTCAAAATTACAATTGTCCCACTGAAAATTATTCCTTTTTTTTTCTGATTTTTTCCCAGACTATCATATCAGCTATTTCCAAACCCATTACGCTCACCAGCTGCATGGCTGGATTTACACTAGTGAACATCAGCATTTAACCTAGGCAGTTGTTAATGAGCTATCTGGAAACGGCATCCGCACATCAGCAGCTCTGGAGCAATTTCTCCAGAATTAACGACCTGTCAGAACTTCATGAGCACAGAGAAAGCCACTCTCTCCACTTCTGGTACCCAGTCAAAAGAACTCCGTGGCTCCTTGTCCCCCCCCTCTCTCCTAATTCTCCTTATGCTTATTTCAGCTTCCATAGCCTGAAGGTTTTATCTTCCTGCGGAGTTTGTGTACTCAGAACTCTTGGTTTAATGAATCCATCTCCTGTTGTGCCCTCTGTTGCAGCATACTGTTTATACAACTCTGTTTCAACTGTCTGCTAGAAAAGGAGGGCTGGTAGAGTGTTTTATCTTCCTTGGTTCCTTCTGTTCCTGATTATCCCAGATAGGCACTAACACTGCCTCAGACAGATAAGCAGCTCAGGACTTCCAGAGCTCTAATAAGCACGTTTAGTTGAAGTCGTGATGCTCTTACTGTGGCACATCACTCCTCCCTGCATATCCATTTTTCTCCTTAAATTTAGGCCTACTTTGCTCAGTATTATCTAATTGGGGTAGGTTGGGGTCTAAGGGAGTCATGTGTAAACCCCTCCATTTTTATGACAGCAGGGTCGCTCTGCAATGCATTCAGCAAGATCCAGACGGCAGCACTAAGTCCTCTGTGTGACTCTAACTGCATGCTACATATACCTACCCCAGGTCTGTAGGGTTTGCCAGCAGGGTGTGATCTGGCAGTTACACCATGGTACATACCCCTGTGCCGGCAGCGGGCCCTTACGCACACCCAAGGCGGCATTGCCCCAAGTCCAGCGGCTCAACAGCTCTTCAGCACCGACTGGAGCACGGGAGGCAACCTACCCAGAGCAAAAGCATTGGCACACTGAGAGACTACTTGAAAAATATCTGTGAATGAATGGCTCTTTCTGTAAAAAGAAAATAAACCCACCAAAACCCAGAAACAAACAAATCAAAATAATCGGAGCAGCAGCTACCTGCAGGGTGCGTCTGGGATGCCTTTCTGGAGCTACAGCACGTGGCCTGAACCACTCACAGACTGAATACGAGTTATTTTCCCTCATCTTACAGCTCCACAGCTCCCCTGCCATTCTTGGCCTCTCCTTTTCCAGCCTGGATTTACACACTGCTTCCTCCATCCCTCCCCAGGCTTTTGTATCAAATGTAAAATGGAAAAAAGAAAAAAAGGAGTGCTAGTTTGAATAGCACTGAGCTCCTTCCAGAAATCTCTGCCTGCTTGCCCTGGGCTCCACAGTGAGCATTCCTGCCACGCTGGAGAGAAGCAGACACAACTTCTCAAGTTTTGGTTTGCCCAGACCANCCCCCCGCCGTGGGGGTGCACCCAGGTCTCCCAACGAGTGCAGCCACCAGATGGGGATTAAAGTAGCTGTTAAACCCCATTGGGAGTGTCTGCCTTTGGGACATGGTGTCAGCAGCATCAGGTTCTGGGGTTTCAGTGTGTGAAATGTGCACATTGAAGAGCTGAGGAAGAGCAAGAACACTCTCTCTCTCGCTCTCAACACTGGATGTTTTCAAGAGCCTTAGGACACTTTCCAGCCTGGCAGAACTGGTGGAATATCAAACTTAAGTCAGAGCCAAGAAGCAGAAGTATCTCAAGCGACTTTATGTGCTCTTGTGGTTTGGGGGGGTTTGTTCTGGTTTGTTTTTTTTTCACAGGGTCTCTCCCCATTTGCCTGTTACTTACTGGCAAGCAAATAAAATACTTTTTAGAGTGTTTTGTGGTTTTTTCCCTTCTACATCACACTCTGAAGGGCAACAAACGTGCATCAAAATTTCAGTGAAATTACTTTTCTTCATATTCTAATGACTGTCTAATTTTACCCACTCAGTATTCATATGCAATTTCTAGACAACCGTATTGAAAAGGCATCATATATTTTAAAAGAATATGAACAAAGGGGTTAGTTAAGTGTTGTATGAAAGATTCATTGTAAATTAAAAATTAAAAAGTATTCAACAGCTCCAAAAAGAGTTCAAACCCATCTGTTACTATAAATTACCTTTTTTTTCTTTATCTTAATGCAACCATATGCTATGGGACAGCAACCGACATCGAAGCGTTCTCTTCAAACTCCCAGCTAGGATTAGAGCATCCACAGTTAACACCCAACACTTAGCTCAGCAAAGCACACACTCTGCATTTTGTTAAAAGCTCTAAGACAGAAGCCTCAGGACGACATCCTGACAAGAATGTAATTCAGAAGTTGTTCGTGACCCACAGAGAGAGAAATTCCACCTGCAGCAGCTTCCAGTTGGGTGCTGGGGGAAGGAACACCAGGTACTAGAAACAGCCTTCAGCTTCCAGAGCTCAAAAGCTTAAACTCTTTAAAGGCACGTTTGAAACTCATCTTTAGATCCACATTATGCAAAATCTGTAAAGATTAAAAAGGGATACTCAGAGCAAAGGGAATCAGAGTCAAAACAGAAACAAGCTCATGGAATACTTGTTCTTAGAAAGACACTTTTCCAGTCAACATTCCTATTTCTGAGTGTGCCCAAGCAGCGCCTCACAAAGTAGAAGAGCAATTGCCAAGGCTTTCATCAGACTCCATCAAAGGAAAGGCAAACTCCCCTACCTTGTGCTATCAGACAAAAACCCAACCTTCTCAAAATAGCACCCATCCTTCAATTAGTGGTGTTTGTTAAAGTCTGCATCGCTGCTTCGTCGCTGGCACTTCTTCTAACCACTTCCAATGAATACAACTACACTACCTTGCTCTGCAGTTACATCCCTATCTGATTCTGTGGGCTGATTTCTGTACCTTCTGTATCCCCCTATCTAACAGGGACAGCACTATCTGTTAGATTTCAGGAGGTACCACACAAAACAAGAACACATAGCCTATGCCAAGAAAGACCACCTGGGTATATTGTTTTAAAAGCACCATGTTCTAGATTTCTATCAATTTTAGATGAGATAGAACAGCCTGTAGCGCTCCCACACTGACCACTATTTCAAAAATGTCAGCAGAAAAATTAAATACTATTTTATTGCAAAAGAATGGGAGTTCTTACAATGTTTCATTGCAATCTGAGGGAAGTCCCTGTCATGGCAGAGTCGAGCAGAGAACCTTAATGTCTTACATTAGTTTCATATAGTTCTCCTCCTTGGGAGGTGATAAAGACAGAATGTCTGACTGCTGATAATCACTGTTATGACATGAGTTGAGAAAATAATTTCCATTAATCTGAAGTGATTAAAGTTCATTTTGTGCCTGTCTGCTGCACACCACAGAAGAACATATAATGTGCCTGAAGTTTCTATAACGTCCTTTAAAGCAAAGTGAGCCGAGACCAGGTTCGTTAATGGTGCTGTGACGTTCCCATATTCCCACACAGAGTCTTCCCAAGAACCTGAAATTTAATAAATAAAAATTCCCTTTGCCTGAACGTGGAACTACACACACTTCACTCTGCAGGCTGCTGCTGCTCGAAATGCAGACACACAGACAGGACAGCCTTCTGGCCCAGCAATAACTAGAAATGACCAGACATGGTACTAAGCAGGACAAATGGCAGACTCTGGGCACGGTCAGCGTTCCCAAAGAATCCAAACAGCCACACGGCCCAACAGCCAAGTGACCACTCACCAGCTCAGCCAGGTTACTGGCTGATACATCGTCTGAACCCCAAAAAATGGGAAACACAACTGCATTTGTGTGGTCTGGGAGCAGCCCTGTCCTTCCCTATGCCCAGCGCTACCATGAGCCGATGAGCTATCTTGTCCTATTTTAAGTCATTATTTACCTAAAAACATCACGTTATTCAGCCTTAATGACACCAAAAATATTACAGGAATAAAAACTCCTAATCTGTGCAAACTACACCACCCCCACCCCAACAAAACCCCATCCAACCCCCCCCCCTCACCCACCCAAACCCCCAAGATCCATCAACCAAGACAAACCCCTCAGAGAAATCTTTCTTGCGTCTCATTCTGCTTGGCAAGACCCAGTAACCTGTTTAAGTTTACATGCAATTGATAAAGTGGAACATCCTCTGTGTTACTTTTAAGTATGAATGAAAAGCAACACAAGGTCATCTCCACTGAGGTCCCCATCCATTCTCGTTAGCTTGAACAACAGCAATTCCACACCTGCATACTCATGGCTTCTTACTTAAAATACTAAATTAAGATTTAATACTTCTTGCATGTAGTGGACTAAAGAGAAAATAGACACAGCCCTGTCTCCTCTGCAAGGTCAGGTCATCCAGAAAACTCCTCTTCCTGGGAGTCCTTGACTGCCCTTCAAAGGGAAGGAGGATCATTTGGAGGAGTATGTTTACATGGCTGTACACTTATCCCCGTTCAGGGTGCTATTAAACACCCAAGCGTCAGTCAGGTTCTGCTCATGCTCATCAGAATTCTTCACAAATCCTAAAGACACCCTTTAAAAATAACCTGCCAGCTCTGGGAAGAAAGCAACCAGACAGGGGTAAAGATGAGCTGGAGACATAAATCTTCCCTTCTAAGTGTTAATGCAACACACGCATCAGACACATTCAGCTTGTCTTGGATACATGCGATGCATATTTTATATTACCCAAGTTTTTGTGTTTCTGCTCACAAGAACATTGAAATAAGACTTCACAGGACAGACCTGACAATACTAGAAGCCCCTGCTGTTCTGTGAGATGTTCAAATGAGGTTTAAAACGGCTTTACTGCACTTTTCATGCCAACAGAGTGGAGAACAGAAGAGGTGTGAGTGACCAGTGGAATCTCCTTCCAATGGAAAGCAGTGAGTTTTCTTAAAAAGGAAGATTTCAGTTCATAGAATCATAGAATCCTTTAGTTGGGAGAGACCCTTGGGATAATTGAGTCCAACCACCAGCCCCACTCTACAAAGGTCTCCCCTACACCAGATCCCTCAACACCACATCTCATTGACTCTTAAACACAGTCAGGGATGGGGACTCCACCCCTCCCTGGGCAGAATTCTTTCCTTATGTCCAGCCTAACCCTACCCTGCTGCAGCTTGCAGCCATCCCCTCTCCTTCTATTGCTCATTGCCCATGAGAAGAGACCAGCACCAACCTCTCTACAATGCCCTTTCAAGCAGTTGTAGAGAGTGATGAGGTCTCCCCTCAGCCTCCTCTTCCTCCAACTCAACAGTCCCTGGTTGAGGGACGAGGAAAGCTTTCAAGAAAGGAAAAGCTTTCTTGACAGCGAGGTCTGAGGATGTGGAAGCTTTGTGAGCTTCCTCACCAGAAGTGATATGAGCTTTCTGAAAGTCACAGCTTTCATGTTTGCTGATGGAACAGAAACACCGTGTGCTACTCAACTCAGCTGTTGGGAAAGGCCAGCAGCCCCAGTGCATGTGCAGGTTCAACAGTGACCTTGTGAGCACTCAGAGCAGAGGCAGGACATGGCAAGGTTTGTTCCCGCTCTCACCTCCTCTGTCATTTCCTGGTACAAGAGAAAAAAAATCAGGACTATAATTTTTTTAAACATTTTACTATTAAACTCTAAAGTATATTCAAAGCTTCAAATGACACCTCCACAAAATGTGCTTTTTCAGTCCCCAACAGTTTAAAAATAAATTTTGCATCTGTTAGCATTCTATTTCTGCATAAAAGATAGCAGAAAAAAATCCTTATAATTTTAAAGATAAAATATTCAATTGAAGATAATGCCATTGCATCAGGGCTAGATAACTATTCCACAAGCTAAAGATTCAATGTTGTAAACCCCTTTTATGAGACTTTAGCACTCAGAAATGAAATTGTAAATGGGGAAGCGTAGATTGCTTTGATTTAGAAAATTGTTGCCATTAAACAGTTTACGAAGAGCCTAGTGTTTCAGCATCATTATCCCCAATGTGTCAAAGTAAGCGGTTTCACAATATTTAAAGCACTCCCAACTTCCTCATAAATATCATTTATATTCCAAGCTGCTATTCCACGTATCAAGAAGTATCATTTACATTCCTCTGTAGTTACACAGCAGGATCACCTGAACAGCTATAGCCTTACCTGATACCAATAATAAGAAAACAAAAGCCTGCAGCTGTTTGAAAGGTTTAATGAGCAGGTAGTATTGTGTGTTTACTGCCTTTTGCTCACGCTTGATAAACACAGAAAATATCTCCAGCTCCATGAACTGAAGCAACATTCAAGTCCTTTGGTCACCGAGTTGATTAATTTCTAGTTGTGCCCATGTGAGTATGACACACACCTCAAGGGATGGGCTACACCTTTGTACAATCTCAGTTGAGAGTTGCTACATAAGAACTAAACTCACGCTTCCTTCACTTCATTCTGTTCCAGCCAAGCACTGGGTCCCACCCAGCCTGATTATCAGGAGGTGCTTTTGGTTTCTGTGCATCAAACCACTGTGACTCCATTTCCCCCAGCTACGTACACATCTTGGAATTCTAGAGCTGGATTTACCCTTTGACCTTCCCATCATCCATTTCCCATCTTGTATTTGATTCTCTGGAGAGCTGACGTTCAGCTGACAGTGCGGGGTAATCAACAGACGTATCGACAGATGACCAAACTAACAGGTCCCAGCGCAGGACACAGTGTGAGCACTCGGTGGAACTCTTGAGAACTGGGACAGGACCACGTCGGCCACAGTGACAGTGACATCTGCACACAAGAGCCACCGCAAGGGGAGAGTGGAAATCCTCTTCCAAGACGTCAGTGCCTGGCTGCAGTAGGTCTGTAGTAAAAACTGTCACTGTACACCAGTGACCTGATGTCCCAGGAGAGGGAGAGAAAGACCAGCTATACCCCAAATTACAGAAAACAGCCTTATTTGGAGCACTCAGGTTACTTGACTCTGAAGTCAATGAACCAAATCCCTGTGTGCACAGAACTACCCATTTCAGTGAGCTCTCTGCCTCCAGCCTGGGCACTTTGCAGAGAAGCAAAGGCAGGAACAGCCACAGGCAGGAAAGGGCTATGTGTGAGCCATAAATCGAGAGGCACCTTCAAGTAGACACTCATCCTCTGAACACGAGCAAATGAACGCTGCAAAAGCAAACCAGATGGTTGAAGTAAAGCGTTATTGCTAAAGAAATGGCTGCTTGCTGAGAAAATCTTGACACAGGTAAGACAAACTCCTCCAGAATGTATTAAGGAATCTAAATGCATCAAATCAGGACAGATGATCTGCTCTCCACGTCGCCTTACAGGCCATTTCTCATGAGCGACATTGCTGAACTGATAATTCACTTTCAAAGAGTGACACCAAGAAAGGAGAAGCCCCACTGCAGACAGCCCAGGACAGGAGAGATTGGGTAGAAAGGGTTAAAAGGTTGGGGAACACAGAGAGGCAGAACATACAACAGAAATAGGAATCCAGACAAAACAGCTGGAGGAGATTGCCATACTGAGGAAGCACAAAACCAGCCATGTTGAAAGTAATGATGTGAAGTGAGCAAAGCTCCCAGCTGGAGCCACTGCACCCTAGTGGCCCTCTAGGCCAAGTAACACCAGCATGTGGAGCACAAGGGAGACAAATTTTGCATTGTTTATTAATACTAACCTGTTCCACTGTACTTGCTTCAACATGACCCTGACAGGGATGAAGGCCTGGGAAAAGTTGGGCTTCTCCTGAGCCCACTAAGGTTTATGAAACATCTCATGAAACTGCTATCTCCCCAGGTAGAAGGAAAAAGACAAGAAGCGTGGATCTAAGCATGTCTAAGGATGCAGCCCATGATATATTTAAATATCAAATAACAATTATCTTCCAAATAAGGTGAGATTTATTTATTTTAAGTTAAAACTTTGGAGTCAAATGGTTTATAACATCTCATAAATCATTATTAAATCACAGCAAGATACAGAGGTCAATCTCTCCACATTGATTTGAGGAATAACTTCAATTATTTTGCTCTAAAATTTATGCCTAAGTATTTTAATCTCAGTCTAAGGAGCCAAGTGAGCCTGTGCTAGTCTGTCACCCAGAACAAGGCCTGATAGGGTTCTGTGCTGGAAATGATCTACCTCTGCTCTGGCAAAGCAGTGCTGCTCTCTTTCATACTGACTCCTTCCCTCCCATCACCCTCAAAAAGCCAAATCTCCCTCTTCAGTTCCCCAAGGGCTGCCTGTGCATTTTACAACTGTTGTGTTTCAGGAAGCAGCCTTTCAAAGCAGTGCAGCCTCCTCATGCAAACACACTCAAACACAACCAGAAGCGCTTCCATCAACCATTCATTCCCACACCTACCTGTACAACAGCAGACTGAGCAGCACCAACACCATCTACAGCAACACCCGAACTATACAGGCTGAGCCTGCACAGAAGTGAAAAAAGATGGGATTGAAACATAGCTATTGCTCTATTTTCAAGCATTCATGGCTTCTTTCCCCACACTGAGATGACCAATGACATGGTCAACTCTGGGAGTGATCAGCTCCTTCTCCCTTCCCATTTCTTTGCTATTCCTCTACTCGATTTTGCCAGAGGTGAAACCAACCTGGTGAGTAGCTACAGAAAAACAAAGATATTTATCTCATTTTATTTTTTTGCAAGAAGATATCCAAAAGAAACCCAGCAATTGTAGATGTTTGGGGGGAGAAACCCATCTTTCTGCACAGATGTGCATCTTTTGTCGTTTGGCAGCGCTGCGGCAATTCAAGTCCTGTGCCGCTGCAGAGAAACTCAATTGCTATGACATCCCAAGGCAGTTTCAATTTACAATCAAATTGCTACAATACAGAGGTTTGTTTCATGGATGCAGATTGCTGTGCACTGCTCAGTTCAGGGGCTGAGCCTTCCACACAATTCTCCTGGTCTCGCCCATCTGCTTGGCCTGGTTTTCCACCTTATCACACCTGCCACCCCCAGCCCCACAGGGCTCACACGGGAATTCTCCTCCTCTTTCTCTACACAGCATCAGCTCAGGAGGAGCCTGGTTTGGCCCCAGTGCTATGAAAGAAAAAAGAGCACAGCAGCTTTATGAAATCAAATCAGATTCTTGAATTTATCCATTAACAGCAGAGAAACCCTCAACAGCAGCATGATGTTCCACTTCTAAGCATTGACAGGCCACAGCATCTATCCGGCCTCTGGAGTTCTTTGTAGGACAATAAGATCATCTGCAAGATGGAAACCACGGGGCTTGAGTTCCACAGAACTCGCTATGTTTCCAAAATGGCACTGGTTTATTTTGAAATCTCAAACAAATCACGCCCTTTCACTGTGCTTTGGCTTCTCCATTTCA
The DNA here is from genome assembly GCA_013400555.1 of Jacana jacana. NCBI lineage: Eukaryota > Metazoa > Chordata > Aves > Charadriiformes > Jacanidae > Jacana > Jacana jacana. Next base: position 62,349 of record VZTM01015175.1, on the reverse strand, counting down.
AAGTGAGTGAGATTCTCCTGGTGAGATCTGCTGCATAAACCCATCCCATCACACCAGCAGTAGAGACACCATCTTGCTACCAGTCACTGGCACTACAGTGGAAGTCCCCACCAGGGATTTCATGTTCAGCAACAGCTTCCCAGCCCAGAAATCACCCTGCCTGAAAAACACCTCCTTGAAGAGAGCACTTCAGAAGGTGGACACCTACGGATTCTCACCGAACTTGGAAAACGCCATATGACTTTATAGACTGGACTGAAAAGAAAAGCAATCAGTGTGGACACTGACCTTTCAAGAGGACACTCAACTTTATCTCTCAGGACAACCTCATACCCCCCAGCTAGCTTTGCTCCCTTTCTCTTGGAAAGCACCACATTAGCAACACACCAGTCATACAGACAACATGAAAGACACGGCAGCTTCTTCTTTAACGGAGAAGCAGAATAAATAAAACAAACACCCAGAAGGCTCAGGTGAGTTGACACAATTATGATAAAGCATTGTTTTAAGAATCTGGCCTTGGATGTGTCTATAAAGGAAATTCATATGGCCAATTCTGAATGCAGGCAACAGCTCATTAGAGTTGCCTTCAGCAGCAATAAGTTAATTATCTATCCAAGAACATTATTTTGCTGTTCCATGTACATTATAAAAGACCCAACAACAATCACAGAAACAAACAAAACCCCAAGCTGCTGGATGCTGAATAGGTCCTGAAAAAATCTGATTGATAGCACTTATCTTACTCAAAAGCACTTAGAGTAATGCATTCATTGATTCTGTTACTTCTCACCTTCACCATTCTCAAAATGCAGCTGGAACAGGGGAAAAAAAACCACATAAATCAGCCTCTGAAGTATCAGAAAACTTAAATAAAGTAAAAGTACAAAGTAAAAGTCAGAGGATTACCTAGATGTCCTAAACCCTAAATTTTAATGATTGCTGTATTAGCTAATGTAGGTCACACTCTACTGTGGTATCAGGCCACATAATTTCATCAGATTTAGTAAACCAATGAGACCTTGCAGATGCTGGGAATCCAATTCATTGATTAAGGTCTTTTTGCAATAAACAGAGAACGGGGAGCTGTTATTCACCCTACAGTAAATATGCAAAAACTAGAACAGCACAGCTAAAGGAATACAGCATAATGAGTTACCTAAAATTCGGGTCAGAAGTATCCTTCCCGGGACTATTCCTCCACAACAGGCCGTACTGCAAAGACAGCATTTCCATCCCAAATCCCCATCAGAATAAGCCCAGCACATTTCCTGCCGGTCCCTACTCGTTCATCCCACCTACGCCGTCCCGGCACAGCTCATACCGGGACTGGGGAATACACAGAGAGGCTCCTTCATCTACCCCAGAGGAGAAACACAAACCATCAATGAGATACATTTTTATCAGCAAATTTTTTCCTATTTGATTCTTTAATATTAAAGATGCTTTGTGCTTCAAAGATGTTAAGTCAAGGACTTTGTTTCTAGGCTTCTAACAAACCTTTACTGCCAGAGTGCTGATCACAGTGCGTTTCATACCGAAGTGAAATCTCAGTGCTTCAAGAGGGTTATTCTGTTTTTTTAACATCACCATGAATTTACAGAGCTCTGAAATCTAGACTTGGATTGACACTGATTGACTTCTGAAACGTTACTGATGAAACCACTGCCTCATGCAACTTATTCTTACAAATATTTTAGATCTGAATTACAAGCTTTTAACAGCGACTTAAACTGTTATCAATAAATAACAATTTAAGAGAGATCAACAAGTATTCTAAGTGTTTTTAATTCATACAAATATCTTCTCAGAATAAAGAGAAAAGAACAGAGGCAGAGACAGAGGTAAATTTTCAAGACCAGATGTTACCAGGTCTGGTTTTGGCTATTCTGATACCAGAATTCAATTCCATCCTGAGTTGAGTAACTGGTTCGTATGACAGATGAAATGAAAGGCAAGCCCAAGCACTCCATTTCTAAATACTCAGCCTTTCTTTTAATCTTCTTTAAAGACAATAACTATTTTAATATTCCGAGCTGGGCTTCTCCTCCTCTCTCCAGCTCACATCATACCACGATTTTGAATTGGAAGGTGGAGAGAGAAACAACAGCAACAAAGAGACTTCAAGAACAGCAGCTGTGGAAACAGGGCAGTTCCAGTTTCAGGGGATGGAAGAGCAAACACCCAGCTCCGCTCCATTCCCCCGGGTAAAGGCTCTGCTGTGTGTGAGTGCCACACTTGTGATTTTTAAACACGCTTATCACTTCATCCCCATTTTGTATAACAGAGTGAAAAAAACCTCGAAAGCTGGAGTGTCAGCACTCTGAAGAGGTCTGTCACGGTTCATCTCGAGTTCAATTCCACAGGCTGTTGTAGAAGAGCCCCCAGCGCCATGGCTATATGCTAATCCAAAAGCCGGAATCATCCTCTCTTCTCTGTATATTTCAAATCTTCAAACCCCAGGTTGCAAAGCTGGACAGATCATTTATTTGTGCCTTTGTCTATACAGTACACAGAGCTTGAAAACAATTTCAGATTAGATCTTAATGGAATTATAGCGCTCTAGTTCCCGTTGAAGCAATAAATGCAGCAATCCTGGGCAGCATCTCCTCGCCCAGGACCCGCTGTGAAATGACGGGGCTGGCGTTTGCATCCTGCCCGATTTACGAGACTAATGGCTCCTTCTGCCCAACTTCAGCAGAGCTCAAACTTGGGGGTTCAATCACTGTATATCCACCGTGGGCTGCAAACATCTTTTCTCCTTGTAACTCTCCATCAGTGATAATGGATTCTCTCGCTCGGAGAAAGGAACAGCCCTTGGTAGGAGGGGTTTTACTGGAGCTAACATTCATTGCATCTATATTTTAAAACAGCTTTTAGGCCCTTGCTCAGGAACACACAGCAGTTCTTAGAAGAGGATTCATGATGGCCATTTGTTTAAGCGTGGCCTAGAATGAGAACTTAAATACCTTTCTAAATCAAACAGATCTAACGATATAGAACAGTTAAGGAAAGCAAGCTTTTATTTCCACTGATCATAGCACAGGGGTTTTAACACACCATCCTAACAATCCTCATGGACAGGGAGAGCCCCCTTTACAGATGCTTTCCGTGCACATCATGTTATCAATAATAGAAGATCTCACAGCACATTTGTATGTGACTCAAGATCCTAACAAAGGCTCAAACGCAAAGCCTGCCCTTCGCTACTACGATGTAAAACAGACAAATATTCTATAAAATGAAGATTGCCAAAAATGGTCAGGTTTCCAGCTTTTTAAACATTTTGCTGCCATAGCTCTCCCGAGAAGGTGACCACAGGGATATGACAGGAGAGCTTCCAAGAGCTTGAGCTTAAATAATGGAGAGTAGAAAACAGCGTTGCATGCATTCGCAAGAGCGTGCAGAAATGCAGCCATCATCATCTATAAAACATTTTAACTGAGCACTAATTTAAACAAAACCTTTGGCAAGGAGTGGCTTTACAACCAACTCCCTGAAATAGTGCTTTTAAAGCCAGATTTATCATTGAGTTGAGTAATGGCACATGCCAGGAAGATTTACCTATTTTCGATTAATCAAGTCACAGAATAGGAAAGCTCCCTGCCTAAGCTCATTGTTGAAATCCATAAAAGCAGACCCAAAACTCCTGCATCTCAGTCCAATGTTTTAACTGAATGACAATTGCTCCTTCTACATCTATAAGCCAAAAAGTACACTGCAAAGTAGCCTTTTTGCAAAGATCATTTTTAAGGATTATCTGAAAATGCCACTTGTATGCCAGTAAAGAGAGGAGGGGGGAAAAAAATAATCCAGCTTTTTGAGCAAAGTGGAAAATGCAGCTTTTCTATGGTTGCTATCACTATTGTGTCCCAAAGCGATTTAAAGCAGAGTTTCAGAACCTTCAGTACTATTGGCAGGTCCAGACACAGGCAGCTTTTACAGGAGTAGAGGACTGCCTTTTGGGCAAAGCTGGTTGGCAGTTTTGAACATCCTCCCCTCAAAGTAAGATCACATACTGTGAAAAACAGCTCCTTAATGGAACCTCACGTGTTCCACCCGGCTCTTCCAATTCTATGAACACTAAGCCCTTCTTCAGTCACACTACTACTTCCACACTCTTCCTCTTCAGGCCCCAGCAGCGCTCATGACTCTGCTTCCATGGGTGGCCTTTCAACCCCTCTCCAGAGAGCGGGTGCCCAGGCATTCGGGGAGTGCAAAGGTGCAGAGCTCCTGAAGTGCTGCCTAACCCCAGTCCCCACCAGCTGAGTTGCACTATTGCACTTTTAAAACCTCAACCTTCAGACAAATATTAAAGGCAGCAGCTCTTCCCCAGCCAAGATGAAAAGCACTCTTTTACCCTGCTACAAAATACCAAAGCCACCAGAATCTAAAGAGAAAACTGCCTCATTGCCTGAAACAAGCACTGCAGCTGGGATGTAGGAGAAAAAGGAAAGGCAGGAAAACCCCCTGTGCTGCCAAGTTTCCCTGCTCCTTTTCACTTGACTGGGTGTCAGAGACACGATTGTCAAAGCCCAGACAGGGACTTAGGTTCTTCTTAACCTGCCATTTAGAACTCTTTTGTCTCACATCACCATTCCTGTTTTCAAAGAGAGCACTACTCAGCAAATGCATTTTTGAGAGACAGCATTGCACAGCACAGCTGTCAACAGAGCTGTGTTTTCACAAATTTGGAACTGCATAGACTTTTGTACAGCATCCCAGCATCCCAGACAGAGCTATTGCATCGATTTGAGCACCTGGGTATCAGAGAATCCTAGAATCATTTAAGTTGGAAGAGACCCTTGGGATCATGGAGTCCAACCATCAGCCCCACTCTACACAATTCTCCCCTACACCAGATCCCTCAACACCACAGCCAATCTACTCTTAAACACAGTCAGGGATGGGGACTCCACCCCCTCCCTGGGCAGCCCATTCCAAGCTCTGACCACTCTTGCTGGGAAGAATTCTTGCCTTATGGCCAGCCTAACCCTACCCTGATGCAGCTTGAAGCCATTCCCTCTTGTTCTACTGCCAGTTCTCCATGAGAAGAGACCAGCACCAACCTCTCTACAATGCCCTTTCAAGCAGTTGTAGAGAGTGATGAGGTCTCCCCTCAGCCTCCTCTTCCTCCAACTCAACAGTCCCAACTCTCTCAATCGTTGCTTATTGCTTGCTCCAGATCTCTCCAATGCTGAGGTGCCCAGAACTGGACACCAGACTCAAGGTGTGATACTCAAGGGATGCTGGTAGGTCTGGAAGGACAAATTCCCAAAGACAATCTGTAGGCACAGGATTGCCAGGGTTAGAGAGTGTGCCCTCTTCTGGATTTACAGCTTCCAGCAGGGCACACCAACCTCTCATACCTAGTGCTTTCCCCCTCCTGCCACTGTTTGCTTCAGGGCTCAGCCTCAGCTAGGGGAATGAAACAGCAAAACTTCAATAGCCCCAGACAAAGGCAGAGGAAAACAGCACAGGAGTTATGTCATTTTCTTCTAAAACCTTTCAATACTTCATTAAAGGGATGCAGCTGTAGGGACACTTTCATCAGTTGAATAGGAAAGACAACACTTAAAAAAAAAAAAAACACAAGATGAAAGGAAAATTTTCAGGACAAGAAAAAAGGCAAAGGCAGAGACTTGTATGGAGTGCCACACACGGGGAGGCAGAGGGCAGCAGAGAGGCACCAGCAACTGCCGAAACAGAGACCTTTGGGAAGTCTCCTCATCCTTCGCTTACACAGATTTACAGATTCAAAATAGCGTAGCTGTCATGGAACACGGAAATCTTCTTCAACCAGGTGGACTCTTAGAAGTGATTGTGCCAAGGAAAAAGGAGCAAAATATCAAGCTCAATCCAGACAATGTGGACACCTAAAAGCGCAATCCCTCACATTCGGTGAGGAGTAAACCGGTACTGGACTGTCATACTGCCTGCTGCGAGACACGGTACCATCACCACCCAGTTGTATATTGAGAAAATAACCCATTTCCAACTTCAGAGCATTTGGCAGCTTTTTGTCTCTAGTTTCATATTATGACAGTTCCCACTTTAAATTCTGCTTAAAGGATTCTAAATCCACTTCCACCCAATCATTCAGAGCTCTGCAACGTTATTCAGAGGTTTTGTAGAAGCTTTATGAAATCTAAAATGATCCCTAGTCACCAGGAAGCAAGCACTAGTACACAAGGTATTGAAGTTTTTCATCAAGCAGAATATACTACAGAGAGATGTTTAAAGGACTGTGCAGCCTGTATTAGTCGTTCCTGACATTTCCAAGTGACAGGGAGCGCTACAGGCAGGCAGAGCCCAAACACGTATCTGACAATTATGTCATCCTGGTTAAGCAGCTTGGGTGGTTTTGCAAGGCCTTGAGAGCAGGCTGCAGAGCAGAGGTCACCCTTTATGGAATTCATTGACAGTAGTAATCCATCTAAAAAACCTTCATGCACATGCAATTAAATCATTCTTTAAACAGAAAAAAGCAGAACGATGCTCTTTCAACAAATGCTTTTCTAATCCACTGCTGAGGCCAAGTGCACTCATCTTTCCACTATTCCTGGTCCATGGATGATCTGGAACCATCCTCTGTTGGCAGAACCTTGGTTTTTTACCTTGAAGATCCATGGCTGACCCTCTGTACTCACCAGCAAGGAGGCAGCCGTCACACTGTGGTACCTGACTGGGCATAACAGCAACTTCAAGAGGTCACAGTGACCATTCTCAATGATTCCAGTAAAACTGCATGAAAAATCTTCACTGTGTTTGCCAGACTCTTGTGTTCTGAGCAACAGAGCCACCAACAAACTCAAGGTTCTGGTTGTTTCCTGCCAAGTTATCCTGCTCCCCAGCTACTGGAGAATATATTGCCAGTCACTGGCAGACACTGGGAAATACCCAGCAAGGTATCATCTGAAAGAGTGCACAAACACAACTGAGTTCTCAAGTGGTGAAGCCACAGACCAGAGTCCTTCTACCCCAAAGTCTCCTCCATTGACAGTGCTGGAGCCAGAAAAATGTCTCCCAGCTGCCTGAATTTGAACAGAGATCAGAATTAAGACCTCTCTCAGCAGGCCCATACCTGGCCTCAGTTGTTCCCTCAGGAACTCATCTGTTTTCTGTCCTGGAGCGTTGCAATCATGGCCTTGGGCACAGAGAGAACGAACCCCTTGGAGCAGGTTTGCTGTGTTCACGCAGGCTGTTGGGACAATATGACAAACGGAAGAGGAACATTGAAATGGAACATGAACTACATGTTCGGCTGCTCAGGAGGGCACGGACATACGTGCTCTATATGCTCCGCTCAGGGCACAGACATACATGCTCTGTACGTTCTGCTCAGGAGGGCACAGACATACGTGCTCTGTACACCCTGCTCAGGAGGGCAGACATACATGCTCTATACGTTCTGCTCAGGAGGACACGGACATACGTGCTCTACATGCTCTGCTCAGGAGGGCACAGACATAAATGCTCTATACCCTCTGCTCAGGAGGACACAGACATATCCAATGACTCCTTCTAAAATGATTTTGCTAAAAGTGACAAAGGTCCAGATCGATACAGCTCCTGTGATGGCTTCCAAGAAGGTCAGCTGTTCCCAGTGCCCCAAAGCAAAGCCAGTAATCCCCAGGAGCGACACTTGGGATGACTACAAATCCAGGCAACATTTCCTCAGCTGACCTAGCAGAGATACCCAATTCCCTGAACTTCTATAATCCCATTTCAGCGTGTGGTGGATGCTGCAAACATACAGGCTTCTCCTGCAGTCAGGACAGAAAATTCTAATTTTATGGGTTTCAGAAGGACTCTGGGAAGGCACAGATTAATTGGGAACATGGTTTGGAAGGGTCCAAATCAAAATTCCTGGAGCTCTTCCCCCACATCACTGATGTGTTTATCTTTGACAGAAGATCAATACTGGCTGTTAATTCAAAGCATGGCATTTATGTGTTCTTACATGTTTATGTAGAAAATGAAGGGCAGTGTTTACCCAAAAGCTATTTTGTTTTTCACAAAAAGCATGAAATTAGATTTGTGGGACTAATTAAGTGTAAGATGAGTTCTTTTTTGGTCCCTTTACACTGTGTTCTACCCTTCAGTGTGTTATTGCCAGCACTGAGACACAACTCGGAAATCCAAAGCCATCTTGCAGTCAACTACTCAGGAGGGCATAGACATACTTCTTCTACTTCAACTACTTCTGGAAGTAATATGGAAGAGATTTTAGTTTGAGTATAGGGAAAAATGCAAGATCAAACATCTTCAGGTAAAGCAGCACTATTGTGCCAATTATATCAAGCATAATTAAACACAGAGGATTGTTGTCTTCGCAGCATCTTGCAAACAAAGTTTTACTTTTCATCTGTTAAACCTCTTGTGGTTCATCCAAATTTTATTGCAAACCTCCCTGCAAGTACATTCAGATCATCTGAGCTGCGGCATCCCGTGTACAGCAGAGTCCACAGGAGGAAAAAAAACAAAGAGACACCCACCTCTGCAAGTCCAGCCCGTTTGCAAATCAAGCATAAAGTTGAGGCGTAGGTCATTGATGATCCCCATTCCCAGTCCCGAGAGGAGCACCCAAAGGACATGCTCTGCATCCCTGGAGATTGGGGGGCAGGGGAAGAAACAGCTTCCAGAGCAGCCCCCCTGCAAATGATTCTCATAACTTCCTTTTGTTCATGACTGAGAACGTTACATCAGCCGCCTTCCAGGCCCAGCACTGCAGGACTAATTGGGTTTCTCCATATATATAATAGAAAAGCTGGTAAAATTCTCAGTCATAACTTTAGCAGGATTGGAAAAAAAAGAAAGTAAATAGGCCTGAGAAGTCACATGCTGCAGAAGTAATTTAGGAGAGGCTATTTTTATACTTTAATTTTAATGCAATTTAACATATTAAACTAAAAATGGTTCATTTGAGATGCACCATGACATTCCAACTTTAACAGCTTCAAGTCTGAACGATACTGCACTGAAGCTTAACTGTGTGCCAATAGTTTATTATTTAAAAAGTCCTTCTCATTTAGGTTTTGATCCATTTTATATTCCTTGACACAGATTAAGTTATTATAAAATTAATGAAAATTGCCTGCACGACAGCAGATTTTTTCTTTGGGCCTGCAAATATCATTATCTACCCACAGAAGAGAAGGAAAAATGAAGAGGGTCTCTATTCCCAACAGCTACTGCCCTACATTTTCAACAGAGGGAAAGGAACCCCCTGTCAAACATGCAGATCATTTCCAAATAAGCACCTTCCCCAGGGACCATGTTTACAACAGATAAAGCAGTAATTGGGAACACGGCAACTTTTGGTTCATATTAGCAGGAAAGGAGGCAGCATCAAAGCAAGTCTCTGGTGAGGCCCCAATGCGCAAAGTCCAGTCTGTGGCGGCTCCTCCTGCCAATCAAAGGATTGCAGCTGGATTTCCCAGCTCTGAGAGCCAGAGCTCCTCAGGAGCACATCGGGGCTCCTCCCGAGAAAGATGAGCTACTATCCTTTGGTTCTAAAGAAAGACAAAGAGAGCCATGACAAGGACAGACAGCACACACCGTTAATAGGGTATGAAAGCGTGCTGTTTGCTACCAAAGGAAGAAAAGGCATTTAGCTGATCACTTGGCTTCCCTTCTGTATTTTAGCAATCAGAAACACCCAGCTTTACCTCTCAGAAAACATTATCAACAGCAGCAACTAACAAGGCAGTCCAAAGACATGACTTTCTATCCTGTGATGGCACATAATGCACATAAAACCACTACTACATCCCACCTTTCTGTTACCAGTACAGAATCCTTCATACCAGCTAGAAACATTGAACAAACACATCCACTAGGCTGTCCTCACAGACACCAAATAAATCAATAAATTAATAAATATTCGTAGTTGAGTCTTGTTGGTTTGGGGCAAAACCGAGACTTCAAGCGATTCCCCTCCCTCAAGCACTGTCAGACTTCACAGCACCTTCTGAGCAGAGAGGGGCTCTCAGGGAGGTGAAGCTCTAAGGAGGCTCCACAACACCCAACCCGCAAGAACAGAACCTCTCCCACATATTCTCCAAACTAAAGGGAAAAATATGAGTTAAACAGATGGGTTTGTACAACGGTCTGGCATCTGGGAATGATGAAGACTAGGGGCAGTTGGAGGATCAGAGGGATAGCTTCCAGAGAGAAAGCCCAAAGCACAGTCAGTGCCAGGCTAGTTAAACATAAAGACTTCTGAAGTGAAGTTTTTACATTTTGTTTCGCTTCTTAGCATGTGATATCCACTTAAAGATGCAGAATTGTTCGCTGGTGTAAGGCTATTTACTAAAATTCTGAAATAAAACTACTGTAAAAGTATGTGATCTGGAGAGCTAATAGACAGCCTAACACTTTTCACATCTTCTCCTTTCTGGAGCACGTCAGGCCTAAAGCTTGTCCAGTCACCTGAAAATCAAACTACTTCAGAGAAAATCCTACAGAACAGATCAATCAACACCCATCACAGCACTGGAAAGCACCGGGGCACCTTCCCCATTCCTTCTAATCATACACATATTCCCAAAGTCCCACGACAGCCAACGAATCATTCCATGTTTTACTCAGTCTGCTCCAAGTCGGATCTAAAGCCAATGTCCAAGAGAGGGAATGATTCCAATAACAACATTCTAGGGAGTTCCACGCTTCTGTTCCCGCTCCCACCCCCCATCCCACAAATGCTGAAATCCTTCCCCAAAAGCTTAAACTGAAAAACTAATTTAATTGAAGTGAAGAAGCCAGAGGCTGGTTGTGCACAGTCCCAGGAACGACACTCATCAGAAAAACACTGATTAGAAACAGAACCCAAGCTTCTGGACAGCACGTTACTGCCCAAACCACAGCATCCATTCCCCAACCTACTGGTCGTGGTACCGTTTTCTGTCCACCTTCTTCCCTCCCACCTCTGGCCCATAACACTCCCATCCACTATACTGGATGTCTCCCAGCAGACAAGGGGAGTTTAGCCTTTAATCCAGCTGCTCTCTAGGCAGAACGCCTACACCAACTCCAGTGTCATTTAAAATTGCTCAGTTGTCTCCAGTGCTGGTGAAGTCCATTTGTGATGATAATACCATTAAACAGTTGTCAAGACAGATTTGAGAGAAGACAGCACTTTAAGGTTCAAAAAAGTGGTTCTTCAGCCTTTTATGGAAAACTAGGGAATCCGTGAGACAAAGATATTCTTTTGAAGTTTCTTTTAAAAAAGCAGATGTTGAGACATGACATTCATATTTCTGATAAGCAATAATTTATTAGTTCACAGCGTTACTAAGAATTTCTCAAACTTTGTAAAAGCCAGCACAGTTCTGCATTTTTTATCTCTCTCAGCCAGCCTGATACAAAGAACTGCCTGATAGGGATATTCATAGGTGAAAGGCATCTATTTAGGTCATCTATTCTGCTTGCCTTCAAGTGCAGAAGTATTTCGGGTAAAATATTATTTATATTAGACTCTCTGGGGCTAACGTAAGTTAAGAGAGGACAAAAGACATACTGGGTATGTTCACCTTCACACTTCACATCTGCAAGAGGTCTCTCCAGCCCAGACACAAGAGTTACACACGGTGAGACCCCAAAAGTGCAGCTCAAGCAGCTGAGGAAGCCCTTCTTGCCCCCAGAGAACTCTCCAGAGGTCTCTGCTCCCTGAAGGCAAGTCAGGCTCTAAGGAGAATCCCACAGGATAGTGAAAAAGGACACGGTGTGGCTGGGAAGCAGGGGGGACAGAGCCCAGGGTGGGTTTACAGCCACCTTCAGAGCCTTACAAAAACCAGCTCTGTAGATACACTGAACCAGTGTTCCCAGGCACGGCCCGACCTGACACTGAGTTTAATGTTTGCTAAATTTTGGTACATCTTCTGATAAAGGTCAGTTCTAAGGAATTATTTTTGGGAAGATACAAGTAGTAACTTGGTAGATATTTTTGAGTAACTCCTTTCAGAGCACAGCATCAAATAAAAATTATTCTCACCTGCCTACTCAGCCCCAGCCTGAATCCCATCCCGAACGGAACAGTATGCTGGGAGTCACAGCACCAACACACACCAGACTGCACGCTCCTGTTTCCTGTACATGGTTTATATCTGCACACACATACACAAAGCTTTATCAAAAATACTTAAGAAGACTGATCCATAGAGCTGCAGCAGACAACAGAGTCTGATCAAAATATCGATATTGCATTAAAGGAATAAGAAATTACCATCTAGCCTCCTTATGGTATCTTTGGAAATTATTCTCTCCAACTCTAGAGGATGCTGATATTCCAATCACATAAAAAATCACTGAAACACTCTTTTACAGGACAGCTTAACCCCACAAATTAAAATTGGGGAGAGCTATTAATAAACAGCAGTTATTAGGTAATTTTGTGTAAGATAAGACGTATTTGCCAAACAATCATGTGTCAAAGAAAGCTCAGAATAAGAATCAGCAGAAAACCTGCTCCTGAAATGTGTGCTTTGTGGCACCCCAGAGATGCTGGGAGCACACCCCCAACTCTCCAGCAAGATTCCAGTAAACCAGGGCAATGCTGGGATTTCATGGAGTCGAAGACAGAGAGGGTATTCTGCAGTATCAGCCAAGATTATTACTCTAGGTCACATGCAACCAGAACTAGCAGTCTTTCTCTCCAGAAAATAAAATGAACTAAACTAAAATGAAATATTTAAACCCACTGTTGCAGCCCCTGTTGATGTATTTTATGGAGTGGTTTATTTCTTGATTACATACAGCTGAGAATATGAATCCCATCTTTTATTTCCTTGTCAGCTGGATTTCTGCTGCAGCTAATTGGAAGCCAGAGAACTCTGCCTATGGGGAAGCCAGCAGCTACTGCAGCCGCCCTCCACCCGAATTTGTCTTTTGGAAATATAACAAGGTCATTTTTAAGATGCAAATAAACGGAGAGGGGAACGGGGAGGGGAGTCCAACGGGCAATGAGACAGTCCCAGTTATTAACTAGCACAGGATGAGAGAAGGGAGGTGGCACTACTCAAAATCCACACCTTTGCTCATTAGTCACTAAAACATAATACTGCCAACTGCTCTTTAGCTGGCAAAGCGTGATGCATGCGAGGAGCAATTTACAGGCTATAAGAAATGGATTCTGTTTTTATTCTCCTGTGTATTACAAGCACACTGTGGTGTTTTCCCTATTTCTCTCTCTCAGAGCAGATGAGCAATGTGCAGCGTTTCCTTCCACTATAAATAAGTGACTATTGCTTTTACCTGACACTCTCCATTTCCCCATCACTGTCTAACCCCGGGAACTGACTCCTGACCTTCCCCTCTGAATGTCGCCCGCAACACGCTGCCCAAACGCTTCCTAAGTCTCCTTCTCTACAATAAATGCAAACAAGCCCCAACCCTAGAATACAAGTGAATCCTTGTTGAAATTCCACCTCCCTTCATTTCTGCTGTGCTCAAAATGAAGGCTTAGTCAAGTAGTTTACAGGCATCTAGTGCAAGACAGAAACCAAAGAAGAGAACAGCTACAGCACATGCCCATTTGGGTTTCATTAACTCAGCAGCTCCCTAGCCTATTCTAGTGTGGAAGAAGATGCATTTGTTTAGAAATGTAAGGATTTTCTGCTTAGCATTCTACAAAAATTCAGGAGGGTGCAGCTTGCCCACACCTGCAGTGCTGTATCTCCACTGTGCTGATAAAGACGGGAGAACAATGGAGAAGCCAAGGCACAAATAATTCATTTCACTTAAAGATCAGTCTAGACCATCCCTATCTATTAAAAGAAAGGCAAACCACAAAGGTGATCAAGAGCTCTGGACAACCTACTGAAGGGAGTCTAAAGTCTTACTTGTTCCCACGCCTTTCAGCCAGAAGAGCCACATCAGACCAGATTGTGGCTCTGCTGAGTTTTAGGTTACAGGAGGGTAATCTGCTAAAAGCAACCTAAATGGGATTTACTTTAAGTGCTGATTTTGTTATGCGACTAAGCAGGTTATATGTTCTCACATCAGCATCTCAGTTACCACTTCAGGCACGGAAAGCAGACACAGAATTGAGGATAGCAAGTTCTCAAACAAACTCAGGGCTTCTTATTGTAACAGACACACAATTTAACTCACATAATCACAACAAACAGCTCAGGAGAAGAAATACCAAAAAGTAAGACAACTAAGACTGCATTGTAAGTGCCCATACTGTAAATTAAACTACTTTCATTCTCACTCCTCTTAAGTATCACTCATGAAAACCAAACCTTTCTGGACACAGCTTAAAAGTCACCTACAGCAAATGGAGCATTCCTGAAATACCCACATGCCCTCCTCTGCCTGCTGAACTGCAGGTAGGAAACTCTTAAGGCAACTTATACAGCTACTTCCCTGCAGCGCCTTCTACCTGCCAATCTGGCCAACCTCTACGGTTCTGACCAGCCCCACAAAACCTGTGCCCAAGTACACCAGGATGGCTATCTGCAGAAGCACTAAAGGCCCTACCTATTTTTTTTAATTAAAGTCTTAAACGATCCTTGATGTGATAAAAAGACACTCTCGGTGGTCACCTTGTCAGTCTTCTCTTTATTGAAACAATTCTCTTGGTGGTTACTGAGAAATCTGTGGTGCCAAATCAATGGAACAGGTTACAGCAATGGGAACAGCCACAAGAGATTTGCTGATCTCCAGCAGATAGAGTTTAATGACAACCTAGAGGTCAAAATCTGTTTTCATAAATACAGGACAACATCTCACCACTCTCTATAGGAGTCTATTCATGAAAGTGTAAATCTTTATTAATGCTTGCCAGTGACAAATCTGTTTGGCTGAAAAGCCAATCAGTACCCAATGTAGTACTTTCACAAAAAAATATAAGGCTACAGTCCTTTGATCAACCTTATTTGCTCTACACTTTGGAACAAGTTCTTCCAGACAATGCACTAATGGAAAACAAATACCCTTGTTTTCAAAGGTATTAAAAATTACCAAGATGCATTGTCTGTGGACAGCTACATAGTAGTAAATATTACAGAGCAATCACCACTAAAAGAGTTGCAAAGATGAGGGTTTGTAATCTGCTTAACGTCCCAGTGCCACCCCCCAGCCAGAAATCACGGCTGCACCAGACCGAGCAGGAGAGAAAGCTCAGCTGCTCCCACCAAAATCCACCTCCCTCACTTGTGCCTTGCACTCCCCTCCCCAAACCAGCACGTGGGGAGCACTGCAAGTGCCTGTACCGCCTCAAATCCTGCACTGACATTATCTGCTTTTGGCTGAATTAAAGGGGACAGGACAGGGACAAGGAATTGCAACTGAACCCTCATCACTACCATCCAAGACAGGACACCCCTCTGGAGCCACATTGCTATCAAGAGTAAAAATAACAGCTCTATTTTATTGTTCTGATACAGGTGCTATCAGATGCTTGAGTGGAATTTCATTAATTGCTTTTATTAACGCACAGAGACAGCATTTTAAATAGCCATGGAGAGGGTTTCTCCTACTGCTGTCCACAACATTAGGAGATTTAAAAAAAATACAAGTGCAAGAAAAATAGTTTGGTCTTAAAACAAGTTCTGTGCTTAATCCTAGGAAGGGAGATTATTTTATTTAAATAGATTTATTTCCTCATCCTCACTCCCTATTCTAACTGCTGTCCTTTTCAAACTCAGATCCAACTTAATCCTATAGAGACAAGGGGAAAGAAAATCTTCAGCCCAAACCAAGAGCCAAATCACCAGCAGACAAACAAAAAAAGCAGGTCACAAAGGATGAAACAATGTTTCCGCCTGGAGGTTTTCAGACATCAACTGCATTTTGTTGAAGATATTAGAAATTCAACTCTGTGGAGCCAGCACGGTGTGTGAACAGCACACACATCGCATATTTCACAAATCTTGGTTAAATAAGAAAAAAAAACTCTTGGTATTATATGTTGAAGTGGTTTGAAAGACAGTAGAACGTTTGCAATTCATTCACAGCAAAAAATAAATTAATATACTCACTAGTCCAATGTTTCCAAGCCTGCACTTCAGCACCATGAAGCTAAAGTAATAGTACAGAAACGGCTGTAGCAGATCTCATCATAACCCACTGCTGCTTATAATGTTAATAAAAGTTATTTATTCCACACACACTCAACTCCCCTCTATTAAATGATCCTTTTCTCTTGCACCACCCTACTGGAGATACCTATGTGAAGAGGTAAGAGGTTGGTTGTGAGTGGTGTGTGGGCACAGCAACATGCTGGTGTGCCCGAGGAATCTGCTCTCTCCTCCTTCCCTCCCCAACCCAACCGCAGAGAAGAATAATCAACCGTGGAAAGATGTGCCCGGTTCAATGGGCATGAAGGAGGTCCTGGCAATAAATTAGAATACTGCAGCCCTCACTATGGGTTTCAGAGACCACTTCCCACCTGAAGCCATACATGAATTCTGAGCAGGCTGCTGGGTCAGGCTGGCCCTGGAGAGCACTGTGAGCCATTACCCTGCATCAGCAGCAGCAGCTGGGTCTTAATGGGGAGCCTTGGCCACAAAGAAACACAGCTCCCTTGCAGGAGACTGCAGGCCAAATTGGAACATGTATCACTAAGTTACTCCAGCAGCAGTGGAGCTTTTTGCTCTCCCCAATTTTCAGCTGCCTTTTCAGGTGGAGTGACTCCTCCACAAGTGCCCGTGCAAAGACCAGCCCCATCTGAAGTCATCAGACCCGACTCAGAGCACACAGGGTTCCCTGGGTTTTTTTTTTAATGAGGGCTTATTCCTCCATGTCTCTTCTGGGGCCGAGTCAAAAGTCACTGCTTCCTTTCCTGCCTTCCTTCTGCACGACATGGCACAAAGACCCACAGGGCAGCCAAGTGCAGTCCTGTGTGTCTGAGCTGCTGTTCTGGCTGGACACACGAGGTGTAGTTCTGCGACCTGCCAGGTTAAAAAAAACCACAGGAACAAGAAAAACGAAGAGGAAGAACATGCAGTTGTTTATCTCAAGATCTACTATTGAAAAAGCAAAGCCATCGTTCCCCACCTCCATAATAACTCTCAGACTAATGAAGCTCCTTTCAGTAGAGCCAGTGTGAAAAACAGCTTCATCCCCTGGAAAACTTTTTATACCTTTGATAAAGCACTTTAAACATAGATCTTCTAAAGGCTTAAAAAAAACCCAACCCAAACTGCTTTGTGTGAGCTATTATTCTCATTTTGTGGATTTTTGTTGTGCACACCTGCAAAGAAAGCAAGGGTTAAAGATACGAACCAAAACCAGGCCAAGCCTCATTTCCCAGTAGCAGCTTTTACTGTTTTCTCATCAAAAGCTGCCGTTAGAGGTGAAGTAAGAGTCCAGGGTGACGGGATACTGCACTTGGCCTGGCACTACAGCTGAACACAATGGGACCACAGAGGGGTTGGTACCTGTTTCCATCCCAAGAGGTGACTCTTTGGTCCCCACAGGGCTGAGGAGACTGTAACTACACCTGACACCCCAAAAGCACAACACCCTCCTGAGACAGTTCTGCCAGGTTCTTGATGGCTACGATGGTTCATGGGGGCCAACCACCACCCATCGTGGGCAGCGGCACGACTCCAAATTTAGCTCCAAAATATTTTGTCTTATTTTATCTCTTACATAAGGTAAATCTCTAAGAGAAAGACAAACAGCAAAGAGTCTACACTACACATTTTCAGACAAGTAATAGCCTTTGGTCAACAGAAAGAAGGTCCTTCAGCTTTCACCTCCACTACCCCTTCGCTCAACTAGATGATGCTGGAAAACATTTTCAGAGAGTATTTCAGTAACAGCACTTTCAAAAAAAAAAAAAAATAGATGTGGAACAGTCAGTGGTCTGTTACCCCCACCCTCTTTCACAAACATCACTCCTGCCCTTTGAAAAAAGAGGAAATCTCTTGAGTGCTTTCACATCTTCAAGGGGTAGAAGTGCTAAAGAGCATGGCTGTATTTCCAACACAAATGCACAAATCGGTTCCTGACTGCTGAAGCTGTTCTGCTGGGAAGGGTAAAACCAGCCAGAAATGTCCCGTAGCTCCAGACACAACCTCCCATCAAAGCAATGGGAGAACAGAGACAGGAACACCGTGGCCACCACTCACAATGTTTTTTTAGTCTCCTCCCCTCCCACAGTACTCTCTCTCACTGCCAGGACTCCTGAAGGGGTCTTGCTCTTACCTTTGGCACCTTTTCTGCATTTAACTTATTCATGCAAACCCCCCTGGTGATTAGAAACAGGAAATTTGAGAAAAGCACTAAATAACATTGGAAACCTAAAGTCCTTAAATTATTCACAGAATTCCAACAGTTTTTGAGTTCTACACCATGGCGTTTCGGTAACTCTGTAATTCAGTCTGACATCACGAGCTGCAGCGCTGCAATGCTAATTTGGGAGCTGATTACAGCTGGAAGAGGTTGATGCAGCCTTCATTTCCATGTGCCTCTGGTCTGTCTCCTGCTAAATTCTAAACCCAATGGGAGCATCAGCCCACCCAGATGTGGCGAAGGCAACGTCACTCATCGAACAGGAGCAGTGCCTCACTGGACTCACTGGTGGTTGGCATCACTGCAAACTTCTTTTTCCCACACAACTCAGTGAAGTATCACACGTGCTGCAAAATCCTGGGATGGCTCTTTGGTGAAAAATTCAGCATGTAATGCAAGAGTGGGAATTTATTTCCTGGGACTAGTATCTATCACCACGTCTTCCCTTTTCGACAGCCATTCTAGCTGTTACACGTCAAGACCTGTGTGAGGGCTTCATTGCAGTTACGTAAATTGAAAGCTACAGCCCAGGCTCTGTCTAAAACCAGGAAGTTTCTCCACCCACTGTGTACTCATCTCCCTCCTCCACAGAGTGAGCCTGGGGAGGTGGAAGGAAGACACAAGTGTTCCTGTTCTATTTCCTTGAGGCATCAAATGAAATTGTATCTGTTTATCTCAGAAAAAAAAACTTAATATATAGCCATCCACTCCAAGGCCCAGGGAAAGACAGGACGACTCAAAGTAGGAACCCTTTTCCTTACATAGGGTACACCAATGGGGATTTTGCTACTCATTTTACGGAGTGGGATGATACCCACCACAAGGGTTATTCTTTCTATTCCAACCTCTCACCAATTCCTCAGGAAACAAGGAGAATTTTGTGCATACTTTGTCAAATTACAGCTCTCAAGCTTGAACTGTTGAGTCACAGTTAGAACAACTCAAACCAGAAAACACTACACAATCCTCATGAAGAATTAAAGATTCAAGAATGAGAGCCTGTATCCGAGTGATTAAAGTAAAGTTATCAAGCTCCACATAAGGCAGGTACCACATTACTAACTCCCAGATTCAATCAAAATAGGGCAGGAATATTTAAATCATAGTCTAAATTAGATCTGTAACAATCTTCATAGAAATAGGCAAGTCAAGTAGCAAAGTTATCTTTGGAAAAAATCTATTAGCAGTAATGGAATGATAATCCTCTTAGATTCATTGATGCTGACAGATTAAATACTTCAAATTCATCTTTTATTTTGTTAGTTCATTTGACACAAAATAAGTCCTACATTTTTAATATTATAGTGGGAGTAGAAGGAGTTTGCTGTTACTGTGGCAAATTTGGTATTAATAGAATGCCTCTGGGTATGCAGCAAAACTATAAACTCTGTTACCAGATGGCAGCTGGAAAGGACTAACCTGCTTCCGCTTTAACCCACTGCCACTACTTGTTGGAAGCTGAATTAGTATTACTGGATTTGCTTTCTATTTAGGAAAAGCCTGAAAAACTGGAAGACAAGAAAAAAAGGCATGAATAAATGTATTTTCCCTATAATAAAGGGTTAAATAATATAGGGTTACATATCCTGCCAACCTTTTGCTCCTAGAGCCAGGCTGGAGCAGCCAGAAAGCTCCAAGCAATCCCTCCTCCTTCAAGAACAGGGGGACATTCCACAGCAATGTGTCCCAGCCCCACAGCTGCCAGAGACCCCCAAGTTCACACGCCCCCCTACCCCAGCGTCCTGCCTACAGGGGCTGTTCCAGTGACAGGGAGTTCCTGAGGTTTTGTTCACAAGACCTCTCAGAAGGCCAGTTTCATACTTCTTATTCCAAACAGTCTACGTTCTTCACAGCCAAGTTAAAAGATACAAACCAAAAAGTTCCTGCTGAAGACGAGCATTATGTGTGTCAGGAGCAGTAAATACCAGCCAATCCATCATCAGACGCAAATACCTCCTGAACTGCAAGGAATAAGGAAGTAGAAATTAATATTTCAAAGGGTAATGGCTCACCACAGATCTTCAGCGGTTTTAAATCTGGCCTAAGAACACAGCTAACCCGGAGCATCTGTCACCATAAAAGTCACAGGCACATCTGTTGAGCTGCAAATCAGGTATGCTTTATATGAAAGGTCGAATTCAATTAATAGAGCAAATATGTCTTTCTGTAATGCAATTATTAGGAATGGTGTAAGTATAGAAGCGATTTTGTCAATAACTGTTCAGAATTTGTAGGAAATCTCCATGTTTGCTCTTTTTGTGTTCATTGTCTGCCAGGATTTGAGCAATTCCATTTCACGTGGAGAAATGCTCACAGAAGAAAAGTTTTAGATCCACAAAAGCACCTTCTACTGAACAAAAAACCCCAAACCAAACAGTATATGTAACCAGAAAACAAGAAAAATAACACTTCTTTTAACCATTTCCCCATGCAGTGAATGAAAAAGCACCAAAGTACACATACACACCTCCAAAATATTTTGGTTTACGCTTCTACAAAGAAGACTCCATCAACCAGGAACAGATTTTTTCAAAAAGCTTTTTGACATTCAACACAACTTTGACATCAAAGCACCTTAACTCTAACTTTAATTTGCTGCTTTATGCTTAAAGGCAATGAGGAGGTCTCCTGGAAAATGGCCGAGCCAATTGCTGTTGCTATTGCTGTTGCTATTGCCTCTTTAAATCAGCCAGGGATGTGAAGAAATGAGAAGTTCAGCCATGCTGTTTCCATTCCTTTTGATGGTGCTTTCTATGTCTAGACACATTAAATAAGCTTCATATATAGATTAATGACACTTTTATTGCAGCATTTCAAGGGTTGAAGCATCCATTGGACATTCCAAGCACAGAAGGCATGTCCAAATGACAGCCAAGCCCTGACTGCATGGGTTCTGCACACAGGGCAAGGAGTTAACTGTCACTACAAAGCCACCTTCTTTAGGGTGATGGGTCAGCTCAGGAGCTGGGAACAAATGGCAGGTGCGTTCTAGTCCCACCCAAGCCTCCAACATCTACATTCCCTTGTCACGATGGTTACAGAAGGTGGAAGGGGTGGAATTATGCAGTGAAACAGCACGTATTTGGCATCTCAACTGGCCACCTCACAGCCCAGCTCCCCCTCAGATGGCAAGCAGAGTCACAGCCAGCAGCTCTTGAATGCAAAGTGGGTAATTAGCTGTAGGACTTCCCATTTTGCATGGCTTTTCCACTGGAATCATCCAGACCCAGGCTGCTGCTCCTTTCAATTGCTTGCAATAGGTCTGTGGCTTTTCAAAACATTGTTATCTAGAAATTCCGGTCATTGGCTGCTTGTTTTTGTCTCTTTCCATGACACATTAAGCAGAGGTTTCCAATGAGATGTTCCCAGTAGGAATTCCAGCATGTACAGTAATGTGTTACCTTTTTCTTCATCCTGAGATTCCGTTTACATGTATGATTCCGTTTACATGTGTGCATGTAATCTCATACACATATTTTTGTCTGAGAAACCATGTTAATTTGTCATTGTTCTACCTCAACACAGACACAGTGTTACACAAAAAATTCCTCATATAAGCAAACTAATCAGATACTGCCAATTTGCCCTCTTCAATAATCCAAAAGCAAGCTAATGGATGAATAAAATCAAACCCTGCTAAGCTTCCTAGAGGAAATATTTTTAACCTAAAAGGAACTAAATGAACTCAGTGCATCAGGGCTTCACTGTGGTCTGTCACTTGTTAAAATTCAAAAAATAAACAGGCAAAACCCAGACAGAAGTACCTACAGCAGCAGTCAGCAGAACATGCACCAGGGAACATCCCAGTTTGGTGTAACTGCCCTTCGACGTTCCCCGCATGGAAGTTCCACTAAAGCATTTGGCACTGAACGGGTGAGTAACTGTGTTCCACTGAGCAAGATCCCGGTGTTAAAAAAGGCCACAAAAGGGTGGATGGGGGGAGGCAGATGGATGAAAGTGACACTGATCACAAATATGCAGGTACACTAGAAGCTTAGCTTGTGTAGGCTCGTACATAGCGGTAGCATCTCCTGACACCGACTTGCAAGACGTGGTTTATTGACCTCTAATGAGGCACGAGGGAGCACACACAATTTCATCCGTACCAATACTCCTGCTCTAATGCTAAGGCCAGATGATACAACCACAGCTATTAAAGTTCTTTAAAAGTATAAATAGAAAATGAAACATTTTTCTGTTATATAGGAATGAATCTGACCATCTGCTTCGCTGCAACAGCAGCGGCATCCTAAAAACAACTGAAACAGCAGCCTCTGGTGTTAAAATTCTGCTCTTTTTCTCAGACTCCACCTTTCACCAGAAAGCAGGACTGGAAATACAGAAAAGATAAACCCAGTGGCCCTGAGGAATCCTTTGCACCATAAGTAATTTCCATCTTAGCATATTTCATACTATTTGTGTTTGCCTTCCGTAATTCACCGTGAAAACACCGTCAGATTAGCTTCTGCCCTAGTGAAAATGCAGCTTGATACAAAGTCCTCTTACTCTATGAAGATGGAAAATGTTTTTCATAGCATGGAAAGCTCATTTCGCCCCTCCACAGATCAAGCTTCATTCTCTACATCTGAAGAGACAGAAATTGCACATCTCCTGAGCACATACATGAACAAGCACGTGTGTACGAAGCGTTAAGCCAAGAAAAGCCACCCCTGCAACAATCTGCCTTAAAGGGCAGGGTCACTCCATCTTCCCAAACATGAAGTATTTTGATGGAGGTGCACCCATGAGAAAGAAAGCACATGATGGAGGCTGTGCAGACCCCACTTCCAGGCTAGGATCATACATACAGCTCTTTGGGTTTTTGTTTGAGTAATACAAGGAAAACTTCCTGCCATTCTCATCATTCTGCATTCCATTCTGGAAATTGCCAGCGTGCTCTCTGTGCAAAGCAGGAATACACTCAAGCATTATCAGAGTGCAACTGAAAACAACCCTCATAAGGATTAGTGTTCTGTAACAGACAAAACTAGAGTATCTCCATGCCCAAAGTCTGTCTTATATGCAGTAGGAACATCCAGATTTTCCCACTCTTTCTCTGAACTATCACCCCAACCACAGCACACCAGACTGCAAAGACATTCCTAAGTGAAGAAAAGATCCAGGACTAACTACAAGCCTTAACAAAACTGGACAAGGATTTTAAAAAAGATACACATGCAGATGCTCTATGAGTTCAAAACCACAACAACTGCATCATGCACCTGGTTTTTAAATACTGCTCTATGGATCCTCCAAATTCCTATGGTTCTAGAGAAATTAGTGAATGGCATTCGAAATCTTAGCTTCTCTACCTGTGAAAACAAAAGCAACACTGCACCACGCGCAAACTGAGCCTGTACCATTGGCAAGGTCTGAGAAAGAGCATGAACTATTTAGTAAACAAACCCACAAGTAAAGGAAGTTCACTTTCTGAGCAAAGTTAAAGAATACAAAGGCTGGCAGAGGAACCCAGAGAAGACACCCACACTGCAGGGCCAGGGGAAGGATGGCTCAAAGCACAGCATGGTGTTTGTGACTTTAGTGAATGCTTTCTCCTCACAGAAGGAAAATACAACATGATCTGAATGGGCTGATTTGAAGAAACCATACAAGAGATTCCTGTATCACCCAGGATACAGGAACCTTCCTTTATTCTCTGTTTACTCTTGTATCACTCATTAAGAACGTTTCAAGCCTACACCTAGCAGACATATTAATAATGTGCATACTTTAAGATCAACTAAATCAATATTCTGACACGGTGTGAATTCAGTAGGGGGTGGTGTAACAGAAAGATTTCAAATAGTATCTGTTGAATGTACTTACAAATAATCAAACAGCTTTACTCTCAGCAGGGTGTCAGGAACAGAGAAAGAGAACTTGAGACAGCCTAATAAAACAACACAAATCACGTACTTTCGTTTGGATGTAGAATTCAGGACACCTAAAAATCCTCCCTACTCAGTTAATGCAGTGTAAACACTGGAGCAGAGCTGGTCACAGCAAATCCACAACGTGCCTCAGACAAAGCAGCAGTGACAGCTCTTCCACAGCTCAGAGCTGCTGGCAATTAAGTACTTTGCAAATATGGACAGAATTCCCACATACACGAATGAAATTCTAACCTACTTATAATGAAATGAATGGAGCCTCATCTAATTTGCACAAGGACATCATTAAATGCAAGACAGAAGGTACAGTCAGACACAAATAACTCACACACCGGTCCTGTCTTCACTAGATTTATTTCAGTATCACTAGAATTTGCTATTTTTACCTTTCTAAGCCAAGCATTATTCCTCCAAGAGCCCTGCTGCCCAGAGCCTCGTTTGTCTTCTGGGTTCCCAGATGCAGAATAATACTTTAAATATGCAGCTCTCTGGACTGCCTCTTATCAGCGCTTTTTATGTTAAAAAACATTTTTTAAAAAAAACCCAAACACTTCAGCCTGTGAGGAGGTTGTGTGCTTCAACAGCCTACTGTCCACAGACCCACCCGGGCTCCGTCCCATGGCTTCACGGAGCATTTTATCCTGCTCAAATGAGTAGCAATAGCAGTGGCTACCAAGCTCTGCAGGAAGTGCCACACCACTGGAAGAGGAAAATCCCTATCCAGTGCTTATTTAGAACAAAATGTATGCAGATCTGCAAACAGCATGTAACACACAGCTTGAGGCTTTAGTATCCCCATGCAGAAGAATACTAATGTTCGTGTTTTATAAACATTGTCATTCAGGCACAGCCAACCCCAAATTAGTTTCAATGCCTCACTGAAACAATAAATATTAGCGACTCTCTTCTCATTTGCACGTTACCATAGTGTCTGTGCAACTTCTCCTGTAAAACAAAAGCTGTATATTCATTCCAATAGAAGGGTATCTACAATCATTTCATTTTTCTGTAATCCCCATTCAGACCAGAACCCTGGAATACAACCTGTTTTGGAGGCAGCTTTTAGACAACTTCATAAACTAAGATCCTAAAGCTCCAGGGTGCTGAGCCAGGTTAACTGCTTCAGCCAAAGCTACCACTATGCACCATCACCACTGAGAGACTACAGGCACCAACCCGATGATAAAATGGATTGTTCTTCCTCAGAATAAAGTCCAAACCCAATTCCACTCCAGTCTAGAACCCAAAGTGTCCTGCGTGGCAGGTTTTTATTCATTATTTCAAATCTGTCCCTTAACAGCAAGAGAGGAGTCATCCCCCCACATGGAATGTCAGAGGTTTCACCGGGCCCAACCCCGGCTGCACCAGCCGCCACGGAGTTCCACCAGATGTGTGAAACCAACAGCTATAGGCACCTCACATCCCTGCCTTAAATACACGGGACTCTCCTGCAGGCACAGCTGCTTCTTGATGAAAGCATGACAAAAATAAGAAATTGTAAGACTTCATTCTGTTATCATCATTAGTTTCCCCATTCTGTGAAGTGGGTTGGGTTTTTGTTTTTGTTTTTGTTTTTTTTTTTTCAAAGAAGCACCAAAAGGCTGTATTTTGTCCATTACACAAAAACCTCTCTGATTTCCCTTGTGCTGGACCAGTCACTGGACTTGAATGCCAGAACCCAGCAGCCAAGGGGGCCAGTATGGGTCCCAGGAACTGTGGCAAGATGTCACAACCTACTGGCTACCTGCAGATGACTTCCAGTACAGAGCCCAAACCCACTACAGCATATCCAAAAGGAAATGGAAGCACAGGCACAGCGGGCGTGCAAAGACAGCCCTCCACACAGGGGCTGGTGTCGAGACAGGGAGGGGAATCTTTAAGGAGCTACAAAGACTGATGGAAAGGTTACTCTGCTGTGTAAAAATAAGCCAGTTGTACAGACAGTAAATACAGAAACTACATCTTATCGACAGCAGGTACCTTCATTCAAAAAGGACAGCATAATGCTCAGTTGCCCCCTGGCCCCTACTTCCAGGCACTTCCACCACTTTGAGAAGTCTGGACACTCCAGCCGAGGTGCCAGGGGATGGGGGGCTGTTTACATCCTTTGGCTATCCCTCAAGAGATTATTGCACTCAAGTGATTTACCAGGAAAAAGTTAAACACAAAACCGGACTCTGAGCATCTCAAATGTGCACCTTACACATACACGAAAAATACACACTCCCGTGTATGCACATCCAAGCTCAGGCACTCACGGTGTTTGACAGGTAATTAGATTCTCACTGCCAGAAGAGGTCACTGAATCTCCCCAACCCCACCACCTGGGGACAACCCGACGAGTCGCTATTTCTTAAAGACGCCGTCCAACGGCTCCACGCACAGGTTGGATTCCCACGGATGCTTCTGCGCCCAACAGCCTAGAGCTCTCCCTGCCTATTAAATCAGCAGCCTCTCCGCTCCGGGAGCGAGGGACCCGAACGGCCGGTGCAGCCGCAGCCCCACCGCGACGCCCCCCATTTCTCCCCCCCCTGCCCCCAGACTCGCTTCGGCCGTGCCGCCCGGGACCGCCACCTCCCCGTCTCCCCACGGCGGGGTGGGTATCTTCCGAGGGTGCCCGCTGCCCGCCGTCCCTGCCCTTGCGGTACTCGCGGAGGCGCGGC
>VZTM01015175.1:573-35450 GCA_013400555.1 Jacana jacana | reverse complement strand
CCGCCGACTAGCGAGCCGCCGCGCGCGCCCGCATCCCTAATGAGCCGCCCCTCCCCCGCAGCCAATTAGGCGCGCGCTGGGCGGGCTCTGCCGCGGGGGTCGGAGGGGGGGACATGGGGACCGGACAGCCCCCCCGCACCCCCTGGCACCCCCGGGCTCGGGAGGGTGTTCTAACCTGGCTGTCGCCTTCACAAAATTGGTAAAAAGACCCTAACAAAGGAAAAAAGAGGGAAAAGAAGAAAAAAATAGAGCAGAAAGAAGGAAAAAAGAGGAGAAAGAAGGAAAAAAAAGAGGAAAAGGAGGAAAAAAATAAGTACTCCTATTAACAAGGCCATGCGGGAATACTCCAGCCCCAGCCCCAGAGCAAGCACAGCTTGAGCATCGTTATTAATCTTGCATCGCTCCGAGATCACAAGCTCTGGGTGGTGCCAGGAGCATCACTGCTTCCCTCTCCCCCCACCCCAGTCACAGATAGTTTTATTGCCACCCACCAAGGAGCCCGAGCCAGGGCCCAGCAGGTTACAACCCCCCACCAGCACCAGTCTGCTCCAGTCTGAATAGCTGTGATCAATAAGAAACTGGAAAACAAAGGTGGCAGTGGAAGGGAAGGGGAGTTGCTACAGGAGGGAGTTTCGATCACGAAGAACAAACTCTTGCCCCTCCCTGCAGCCAACACACAAGGTTTTGGGGGAATTTGGGTGGTTTTCTTTAGCCCAGGGACCAGTGGGCAACAGGGAAAGGGAAGAAGAAAGCCAGTGAAACCTGGTGTGTCCTGTCTGTGCTTCCGGGGGGGCATAAAAACTGCAGGAGTGGAGCAGGTGGTGGTGCAAGATGAGATTTACTGCTCAGGAAGCATCCCAGCACTGTCCTACAACACTGCAGATAAGCAGGAGCACATTGTGTTCACATCACAGAATTATCCTCCTGGAAGCCACACAGGGTGTATCTCTAGCCAAGATACAACAATGTTGCAAAAACATGTGCAAAACACCCCTGAAATCCCCGATTTGTTTCTCCATTTCCTTTCTCTTGGAAAGAAACCCCATTTTCTCCAGGTGCCCAGACCGTAAGAGGACAGAGGGTTTGTTCCCATGTGTCCCACATGCCCGATGGCACACAGGTCACTCTACCCCAGCACCCCAACATCTAAATTCTTCACACCTCTCAAGTTTAAGGGGACTCAGTTACCACTTAAAAGATGTTTTGAAATCCCCAACTGGTAAATTATTGAAAAATGAAGTAGGATTAGTTCCATCTAGTTTAAGAACAAAGGCTTGTCAATTGGTCCTCCTGCAGGCTAGCTCTGGACTGTTTTCAGGAGAAAACAAATAATTAAAGCAAAAGGAATTTGTAAACAGAATTTTAAGAGGGGGAAAAAAAAACCCTCAATCAATATTGGAGAACATCAGATCAGAAGATCTCTTCTGCCCTTCCCATCACATTCGCTAGACTTCAGCTCGCAACGAAGAGCAGAGCTACAAAAGCACAGAACAAGTCCATGAAAAATAAGTTTTCTTCAATTGCCTTTTAGGTCATTTCCTCACATTCAGTGGGTTCAAAGGAAAGGAAAAAAAAAAAAAAAAAAAGAAGAACCTAACAAAAAAGCCCAACCCCAAACCACCGAGGAACAGAACAGTGAAGTTTCCCAGGTAAGTGTGCAGGCATCAGAGCATCTGGCAAACTCCCTTTACAGCCTTAGCAGGGCAGAAGCACAGCCCTCGTTTCTGTACAGACATACAGCCACTGCTGCTTCAAACCCAGCTCAGGATCTATTTCTGCCTATGCCAATGAGTCAGTGTTTGGTGCTTTAGATAAAAATATCGACTTCTCAGTTTATAATGCAATTATGATGGGGAAGGAGAGAGCAAAAGTAGGAAAAAAAGGGCAACAGCTGGTAACTTCAGTCAGTGAGCCTGGAAATAGAGATAAGGGGAATATTCCAAAGATCAAGTCCCAGGGTGGGGGATGCAGCAGTTCCTGAGCTGCTGAAATGCAGCTCCAGGTGAAGTGATACGGTCCTTAGGCACTGAGGCACATGGAGCATAGAGCACTCACACACAGCTCGGGGAGGGGAGGCTACACAGCAGTTACCCAGCATTCTAACAGGAGGAACGTCACAGGGAAAGCGAAGATCCACCTTCAGTATCAGGGTGTGAGCAAGAACCACAGGGAAGGCAGGAATCCAGCCAGAGAGGATTAATGGCTTTACTGGAGGGAAACAGAGAAAAATTAATGCAGAAGCTGAAAATGCTGCAAGGAGAGACATTTGTTCTCCCCCAGCACTTCAGGGGTTAAACTTTGCAATGAGCAATATTTGTTTTCTGTCAGAGTCCATATTCCACATCTGGGATTCTAGATTTACTAGAAAGGATAAAGTCTGATGCAGCTGCTGAGGGATACTAAGAACAGAGAGAAATAAACAAACCTATGCACCTTTCCCCAATACGTTGGCAGCAGCAGCCACATGCCCAGAGAGCAGGCAAGTGCCTCTGGGATGGACAGACTCTGTAACCACAAGTGTCAACATTAATCCCCAGCTCTGCCACCACCTCACCCAACAGATGCTTCTGAGCACGTCTGCCCACATCCCAACTCCATTCCCGGCTCCATCCTGTCCTGTGCCATCGAGGTGTTGCTAAAGAGATTTTACAGTCCTCAACCACATTAACTTATTAAACACACAGCACTTCACAGCTATGAAGTACATTTTTTCTAGCGAGAATATGTCGATACACTAATAATTTTCAATAAGCCATACGGCTACAGCCAGTAAGGGGGGGGGGAGGTAAAAAATTAGCTCAGCAGAATGATCCAGCTGAGTTTGCAAAGGTGTTTTCAGTCCCTCACTCAGGTGCAACACAAAAATTTGCAGCCAGGTGATTACACTTTGTTTCTTGATGTATGACCTTGGAGTAACCCAGCTGCTATTCCCAATTAATCACAATTCACATCACCTGTGTCAGACACCAACTAGGGCAGGGGCACTGCTGGGGGAGTCCCAGGAGCAGGGGAAGAGGCAGCTGCTTCATTGTGCAGGTCTTGCAAATAAAAACAGCAGAGCCAGGACTGGAATCTGATAGAATGTACCATTGCTAGGATAAACACACACATTGATAAAAGGAGAATAAATGCATCTAAACCATTGGTGTGTATCGCAGAGAGGATTAGACATGTACCACTGGCTCTGATGCAAGTATTCACATCTGTACAATAGATAAATAATTCAGGAGCAAGTAAGAATATCTGCCTGTAACAACAAGTAATGAAATTATGTGAAGCACTTTGTAGTTGTAGTGACACAGATGCCAATAAAAAAATAATAATAATCCAACTTGCTTTTAGCACATTTCCAGCATTTACCCTTCCCTTTCTCTCACAAGAGTGCCCTAAACAAAATGCAATCTGAAAGACAAGCCAACCCACCTGGAAGAGTTGTAGTTGTGCAAAAGTTGTAACACAACCTGGCCCAATTCAGAAATACCTACAAGCCCCCAGGGCTATATACAGCAACAATAGAGGGATGGGCCTTGAGCCTCACAGAGCATTGAATCAGAGCAATTCTATGGCATCAGACTAAAGAAATGGGCCCTGCAAGAATGGGTCAGAATGCGAGAAAAAGGGGAGTCTGCCCTCAAATGATTAATTACAATTTCTTTCCACACAGCAAAGGTAGAAGCAAATTCAATCTCTTCTGTGGGAGCTCTCAACATGCCCAAGGTACTGAGACAACATTCTTTGGGTCTGAAGAGTGCAGGTGTGAGTTAGGAGAAAGAAAAATACTGTGTTGTGCCCTACCACAGACCAAAGCACTCATTCATGCTGTACATACTGGTATCAATTAATTGCAGGAGCACCTAAGGACAGGAGATCTTCCTCCCTATGCAGTCCCAGCCTGCACAAGAACTATGAGGTGGTGTAAGGTGTTTAAGGGTCCCCATCTTCCACAATTCCAAGATACAAACTGCTCATAGCTGTTACGGCTTGATTTTAAGTTTTCAACAAGTTTTGACAGCAAGGTCTGTATTTGCATTGCCCAAATGTAAAAGGAGTGCTTGGTGTACCACACAGAGGTGCTCTAGACCATCACTGCAGACAAAGATCTCCACAATTAAAACTGGAGTTAATCACAGTCCCATACATGCATAGTTTACAAAGCAATGCCAGAGGGCCCAAGAGCAGGGCTCAAAAGCAATTAGCCAAATTCATGGGCAATGAGCTCGGCAGTGACTATTAAAACCAATATACTGTATAAGCCACCTACAGCTCAGGAAGAGCCTCCACACCAATGGCTGAAAGAGTAGAGCATGAAAATCATGCTCTATTTTATTTGCCGAAGCATCTCGTACCCCTGTCAGAGACAGGTTACAGGGCAGGAAACCACTGCGACCCTGACCAGCTGAGCATCTGTGTGCACCAAATATACAGAGATAACTGGTGAGCACAGCATTCCACAAGATATTACGAATATGCATTTCCATAACTTATAACATAGAAATCTAAACAATAAGTCATCTCAAAGAAAAAGTCTATCGTTCTCTCATGCAACATCCCTCACTCCTCTCCCCTGAAACTGGGGTTTCAAAGTTGCATTTCCTCTAGAACTGTCCCCTTCCTAAGATTTATGAAGTCTTAAAAAATAATATGACCTACACCCTCCAGTAAAACGAAAACTATTTATCAGCAAGATACAATACTTAGAAACAATCCCTAACAGACTGAGTAGCATCTGCTATAGCAGTACTACAACCTAACACATATGATGGTCAACCACGGCCTCACAGGAGCCTTCCATCAAGTGTTTTATTTTCAGTTGTGTTTCACAGGTTCTCCAACAGAATTCTAGGAATTGAGAGCACAGCAGCTAAAAATGGATCATCTACATATTCTGAGCCCCAGCCTTGTAGTTTTTGTGCACCCTCGCTCATGCTGGATTTGCAGCTCAGCTTTAGGACATCTAGTGGCTGAATAATTTACTGTATACATAGACATAGCTGAGTATATTATTTAGATTTCCTGTCAGAAAGCTTGTGTCTGCTTTTCTAAAGCTTGGAAAGACTTATGTGAGAGCACCTGGGATTTCTGTGATATGCTGCTGTGCAGTGGAACCCGGCTGATGGCTGGACAGAGTACTTGGAAGGATGAGCAGACCGAGAGCAACAGCTATATACGCCACTTTATCTTTCCTCAGGACTCCCCAGGAGCACGTCTCCCTCTGATCCACAGCACAGTCTTACTCTTTGCAACATCCAGAACTCTTCTTTGCTTTCATTTACAAAGATTTTTCCTTATTCTACATTTTTTAGTAACTTGAAATTAGAGAATGTTGCTCTCAAGTTCTGTGTTATTTTATTTGCGTATGAAGAAAGAATTCTATAAACCTTTTCATTCCAAAGGAGAGACTTCAGTTTCCTCAGAGATGGGAAAAAAAAAAAAACCAAAACAACACACTGGAAAAAAAATCCCATGATGTGTCTTCAAACAGTTCTATCATGCTTGCTTTAAAGTGAAGTCACCACTTTAGTTGTCAAAAACCATCATTTCTGATGAGTTAAAATTTATGTTGCTTTAAAATTGATTAAGAAATAGAACTATTTGAATTTTCCTGTGTACACTCATTCCAAAAATCTACTGACACCACAGAGCAAAGTTAACCTGGTACCAAGGAAAATGCTGAAGTGGTTGGCTGTGCCTCAGAATAGAAAACTGTGGATTAATATGCCGGGGGGGCGATGAACATCTGAACTTTAATAAATCAATTTTAAGAATTTTTAAGACCCAGGCATTTAGAAAATGTCACAATCTTCATACCTAAATCACTCCTTGATTTGTAATTTGGTGAAATCAACCACACTTGAAATTTACCTGCAACATTTCCTTCAAATGGACAAAGAAGAATTCCTACTCCAGCATTATATGACACCAAGTTGGGTGGGAGTGTTGATCTGCTTGAGGGCAGGGATGCTCTACAGAGGGACTTGGATAGACTGGATGGATGGGCCAATGTTAATGGCGTGGCCTTCAACGAGGCCAAGAGCCAGGTCCTGCACTTGGGCTACAACAACCCCATGGATGGCTACAGGCTTGGGGCAGTGTGCCAGCAGTGTGCCCAGGTGGCCAAGGGCATCCTGGCTTGCATAAAAAAATAGTGTGACCAGCAGAAGCAGGGAGGTGATTGACCCCTGTGCTCAGCACTGGGGAGGCCACCCCTTGAGTCTTGTGTCCAGTTCTGGGCACCTCAGCACTAGAGAGATCTGGAGGGGCTGGAGCGAGTGCAGAGGAGGGACAAGAGACTGGTGAAAGGCCTGGAGAATAAATCTTAGGAGGATCAATTGAGGGAGTTGGGACTGTTTAGTTTGAGGAAGAGGAGGCTAAGGGGAGACCTCATCACTCTCTACAACTGCATGAAAGGGCATTGCAGAGAGGTTGGTGCTGGTCTCTTATCACAGGCAATTAGTGATAGAACAAGAGGGAATGTCTGCAAGCTGCAGCAGGGGGGACATTAGGAAAAAGTTTTTCACAGAAAGAGTGGTCAGTCAGTGGAATCAGCTGCCCAGAGAGGTGGTGGAGTCCCCATCCTTGACTGTATTTCACAGTGGTTGAGATGTGGTGTTGAGGGATCTGGTGTAGGGGAGGACTTGTAGAGCGGGGCAGATGGTTGGACTTGATGATCCCAAGGGTCTCTTCCAACCTAAATGATTCTATGATTAATTATTGTTTTATTTCCACACCCTTTTAGATTTCTTCTCATAAATCAATACTCTGGTCCCACCTACATTCACTCGTCACACATGCAGGCATTTTCCCATGGCTGCAGCTGGATTCCAGGCAAAGGGCAGCTCCTTGAAATGCTCCAACCTCAGTGGAAAGAGCCCAAGCTGCAGAGAGCTCACATGGCTGGAACTCCCCTGCCTTTAAACTCACTCCCTAAATCCTTACTCCAGTCTAAGCATCCCGGCTCAGATCTTCCCATCTGAACTTTCACTCGGAATGGGAAGAGCCTGACAACAAAGAGATGACGCAGATGCACATGGATTCAAGAGTGTGCTTTGAGAGCAAACAACAAATCAAAAGCAGCAGGACGTTGCCCAAGCAATTCAGTAGCTTGGCTATTTGTAATTTGTGGTTGAGAAAAAAAAAAAAAAAAAAAGAAAAGAAAAGAAAAGGTTACACATTCAAGCAGTCAGAGACGATCTGACAGACTCTTCAAAACACCCCAGCCATGGCTGGCTGCAGATCTCGGAGCCGGCAGGGATGCTGCTGGCTGTGAGCAGGAGTACAGCGAGAGGGCAAGGGACAAGAAGCACCGGGCAAGTCTGTTTCTGTTCTGCCAGCACAAAAAAAAAAAGTGAGTGACAAGTCTAGCTATTTCAGTCTCAGTCAGAGGCAGTGTTGTTCTCAAAAGGCTATTACTGAATAAGTTCAGAACCTTCTCATCAAGTGGTGAGATTTTGCCACCTTTTTTCATCTAAACTTACACAGCCCTGAAAAGCAGAACTCACCGAGTCCTTCTCCTCCAGCAACTAACGAGTGACAGCTGAGAGATACACAGTACAGGCAGGAAACGCAGATAGACAGAAACACAGGTGACAAAACCAGAAACACATAAAGGACCTTTGTAATTAGAGACCTGAACCTCACTCCTCCTGTCCCGGAATAAAAGATAAAAATAAATATAAAAAAAAAAAAACAAAACAACAAAAGAGATCACCAAAACCCAAATCCAACCTGAGTAGCTCAGAAAATACTCGTATGGAACTGGCAAGGAAAGCTCATCAGCTGACTAGCAAGAGAAGAGGTTAATGCATCACAAAAAAACCCTACCTCTTTTTCAGATTAATTAACCGATTCCACCTGTCAAGAACAGGCCACACAAACACCTGGCTGAGGTTTGACACACACAGTCCAGGATAAAGGGATACACGCATTAGAGTTGGCTGCAAGAACTTAGGAACCCTTCCTGCACGTGGTACCAAGATCTAGGTATTTTTTTTCACCACCTCCAAAAGGTTTCTCAAGTTGGTAACATCAGTGACACACAGCAGAGTGACACACAAACGGGGTGGTAAGAGCAGCCCTTGACGGTGCTATAGGTACAAACCCTGCTAACGTGCCAGTAAGGGCCAGCAGAACCTGCCACTGTGGCATGAAGCCCAAGTGGTTCACAACTCAGAAATGAGGCTACATCAGAATGTCATCAACAAGAACACGAAGTGACATAAAGCACTGCATCACCCAAGGCAGCTTTGCATCTACCGGATCATTCCTAGGAAGTTTCCAGTTCTGCTGGAATCAAAAGAATACGGAGCACTATTAAGAGACAGTCCCGACGGTTTCCCATGCGGTGCAGCACCCATTTGGGACGTCCTGTAACAGGACTGTGTTGTGCTGCACAGGGACACCCTCACATCCAGGCGCATGATGTGCCACCGCACGGTAGCATCTCTTCAGAGGCTGCGGGAGCCAGGCAGGCAATCCCAGCGCCGGGCAGCAGAGGGAAGCAGCAAGCACCGCAACACTGACCAGCAACGCGACTGGCAGGCACTAAAGACTTAATTATGTTCTCAAACAAAATACAATGAACTCTGTCATAAGTAATCACACAAGAGACCATGAAGTCAGTAGCTTAACGCAAGTGGCCTTCTATGAAAGATGAAGTAGAATTTTCTCTAGCTTCAAGGAAAACTTATTGAGCTCTGAAAAGGAAAGAGTGAAGTGCAAAGCAGGGGTTTTTTGCTTTGCTTAAGACCCGAGTTCGTGTGTCGGTGTGTTACCTGCAAAACTCACTAGGAAATATTGGAAGCATCAAGGATTTACAATTACATCCGCTGTAGCAAATTAAAATACATCCCCACAGTAGTCTTGGCAGATAAACAAAGGAATCAGTATTTTCCTTAAAATGTATTTGTAGTATTTGAAGCATGGACATTTCATGTTTTATTTGGGTGCAATTTACATCTGCACAGGAACAGAGCATTGCATGAAACACACCTTTGGTACAAATGGGACCCTTTTCTCCCACAGTCCAGGTAACTGTCATCGCAACAAAAATAGAAGAATCAAATATATTCAATCCCACAATGTTCTTTCACTTCCATAGCAGGCACAGAGTTCACAGCGGAGCCCCTTACAAGGGGATTACCGCTCTCAAACAGGTAGCAAA
This sequence comes from Jacana jacana, assembly GCA_013400555.1. NCBI lineage: Eukaryota > Metazoa > Chordata > Aves > Charadriiformes > Jacanidae > Jacana > Jacana jacana. Next base: position 26,290 of record VZTM01015175.1, on the reverse strand, counting down.
AGACAACACAAGACTGAGAATTGCATTTCAAACTAGACAAAATTTAACCATCCTGCTCCCACCCCACTTCTTGAAGAATGTTTCAAGGTCAAACATTCCCTCCAAATTCACAGATATTTAAGGTCATCACTGGTGTATTTTGTTATACTCTATGTTACATAAACTAAAGGAAGAAAGAACACTAGGACACGAGTTTGGGCTGCAGGAAACCACTAACCTGGATGCAGACTTCAGGATGTGTCAAGTCACTCCTCGAAGTTACATCTCCCCTCTCATTTTCACGGCTCTGATGCATATTTAAAGCAAGATGCACTTGGGTCTGGCATCACCCCCCACTTTGTGTGCCTCCTACAGAGCGAGGCTCCAAGTCTTGCTTGAAGAATCTCAGTGTGACTGTAACAGAAATCCAGAGAATGGGATAATTGGATCATTATCAATTCACATACAGCTTTTTAACTGAAAAACCCAAGAGGTAACACAACAAAAACCAGCTCATACATCATTTTAGAAATCATAGCACTTACCCTGGAGTTTTTGCTTCAGCCTCCAGCAGGGCACTTCATGCTTTGAGTCTCTTTATGTCTCCCCACAGAAGAAGCTGAAGTAGACAATTCCTTGATCACACTATAAAGAAGATTTGTGAGGAAAGGAGTCAGAAGACGACAGACCAGGTAACAATAATTATGAAGTTATTAGAAGCACACATCATATGATAAAAACTTAAAAAGTAAATTGCTTTGAAATACAGATTTTTACTTTACTCAACACTTAAGATAAAATACTATTAAATAACTGCTGCCTCTAGTTAGAACTAAGGTTAAAGGACAGTAATTACTCATTATTTAAAGTGTAGTTGTAATGAGCTAAGATAATGACACTGCTAAGACAGATACTATATTTTTGCCTGGGAACATGACTCGAGCCAAGTATTAGCAGAGTCTCCACTGCCATTAGAAGCAAAGCTCAGGTTTACACTAGAGTTCTTACAGTAACAAAGTGCTGCAGTTCATTGCACTCTGTTCTCTCTGGATCACAACACAGATGGGTTTAATAGGAAGTCTGTATTACACATACATTTTAATAAATCCATGAGTTTTGCAGTAAAGAAATCTAGTAAGTGAAATCTGCACTGTGAAATCACCTTGATATGAAAATTTTTTAAAACCAATTAAATTATTGTGTATTACACTCTACTCCCAAAGCAGAACATCACAGCAGGCTTTTAGAACATGACACCCAGCAAGGGAATTAAACTATAAATTCAGGGAAAGAACTACATTGAGTGATTTTCTTTAACCTCTAATTTTAAAGCCAATAATGACAGGATATAAACCACTTCCATTTAGCTTTTAAAAATTACAAAATACATACACTGGAATAAAACAAAGCAAGAAAAGCACTAAGATTAATAAGAAAATTTCCTTTCCTCAGAAGGTTTCTATCAGGCAATGTTTCAAAAATATTAACTTCAGCCTTGCTGAGTAAAAGTAATTATTTTCCCTTAAGTCTGCTGATTTCTGTTGCTTTTTCATCCATTGCCATCTCTTGTTATTTAGCACATCATGTAACTAGCCTTGATTGTGTTAGGGTGTTAGGAGAATGAAATTCCAATTTAGAAGATGCTTAGCACTCAAAACCCTTCCTTACGTCAACTTGCTTAAAGGTAGATGCCTGCTTTGATGTGTTGCTGTGTCACAGCTGCACCTTCAAAGGCTGCAAACTTCCAGCTGGTAGAGATGACTGCACCTCCTTACCAATTTTGAAAATTAGGTTTGACACCAAGTCCTGCCTAAGCACAGCAGCTTCTAGAACTGGAAAACCGGGGTCACAACGAACCAACCTTTTCTGGAGAGGAATTGTTACTTCAGCTTCATCAACAGGTAGCAAAGTTCTGTAACCACCAGTAAGTACAACACAGTCTCCTATTGGTCTTGGATGGAGAGGGAGAATGGGCTGATGTCAGTATGAAACTGAACCGGGGAGCAGGAACAAGGACTGGGGAGTTCTGGAGGAGGCAGATGGGAAGAGGAAGGGAGGCTCTGCATATGGCAGATGTTTTTACAGCCAGCCTTTCGCTACAGATAAGGCAGGACTATGGCTTGCCCACTTTCTCCATCAGCAAGCATTAAATAGCACAAAGATAAGGAAGCTTTGCCTGGGTGGGGGTTACTGCTGATTTGTGAATTCTGATATGGAAACTTGAAAGAAGTTGGAGCTTCCAGTCCGCATGGGGCATAGCCAAGAGTGTTCAGAAAGCTGCCGAAAGAAAGAAAGAAAGCTTCTCATCTACCCAAGCACTCAGTGCCAGCACAGATCTGATGGAGCCAGTTCTTTAATGCCTTACAAGTCACAAATATCTTTGTACAGTATGCACTGTGTAGCACACACATCTCCCACCTCTTCTTCCCCCAAGTTTTTTTTAGAGCCAGGCAATTTTAGTCTTTCATTATCTCCGAATTTCAAAGTTGATGGACTGTGAGTAGAGGATACTGCTTGTGTTTTCCAAACCAGACCATTGCCTTAGATGGGTCAAGCCTGCTGTCAGAAACTAAATCACCCATTAAACAGCCCGAACACAGAAGATGATGTGCCCCTACTCAGAAACAGCCATAAACTCTCAGTGAACTCCAAGGCGGGTGTTTTCTGCATCACAAGACCCGATGTTCCCGTCTGTAATGTCTGTTCCCGTCTGTAATGAGAAGAAAGGTGCAAACCCTGCCATTTCAGTAGCAGCCCATCTGGGGATCCATCAGCAGTCTCTGTTTACCGTTTACCTTAGAACTTTCAAGAGCAGTAACTCCAGCCAACAGATGATTAAAATGTCAGCAGAACAGTTCTCTACCTTCTCTCTCATACCAGACGAAAGACATTTATTTCCCTGTCCCTTTCCAGTCTGATGCTAGAGATGCCAGACTAGGGAATCTAACCTCAGCTGTCCTATATTGTCATTTTAATTAAAGCCATATCCTGTAAAATGCTATATGCTGCTGAAGCCCTGATAAGATTCTATTATCAGAAAGGAGCAAATTTGAGATGCTATCTGGGCCAGCCCATGATTATATGCCAGAACAAGAGGAATGTTATTAAACAAATTCTCTTAGATCACTGCAGGAGGATAGGATGAAAACTACGCTCCAGTAAAATCCCTTATCTCTCTAGGGTCACACCTGCAGCACAGTCACTGCTCTGCCCTGAAAGCCAGAGCAGAGAGAGGGAAAGAGGAGGAGTTACCAGCTCCTGTCTCACTGAGGAAAGTTTTGTTCCTTTCTTGAGAATCATTAGCAGAAGAAATACCAACTGCAACATCAATTAATTTCTGGAGACGATAGGTCCTTAAGTACATTTTCAAAAGGCTCATTAAAAAAATAGTAACTATATTTGATTTTCTAAACACAGACATTACTTTTTAGGACACACGGAAGAAAGAGTTACAACATGCCTCTTACCTTTAAGGTTTAATGATCTCCTGTGGATGAAAAGCAGTGGGAGGGAATTGCCACACTGCGGTTTCTTTACCTTGACTTCATTCTTTCAGTTCCCTGACTCAGCTGAACAACATGTCATATCCCTTGAGCTGGATCCTGCTCTTTGTGCAGGTGGAACAAACATTCAGCAATTCCAGATGAGGCAGAGCTGTGTCACAGCCCTGGCTTCTCTCAGGTTTCTTGGTATTACAGGCACCAAAACCAACCTTTTCTTTCCCAGATAACGAACTCCATGCATGCCTCGTGCTTCCGTTCTTCTAAGCAAGCAAAGCCCTAATGCAGCAGAGCAAGCTGACGTCCTTGTCCCGTTCCGAAAAGCCACATTGATCTTCTCTGACTTCACAGCTACTAAAAGACAAGTTCTGAATAAGAAAAAAAACCCTCAAAGTGCAACCTAAGCGTCTTTCTGCTTTTTAGTTACTCTGTCAGTTACTCCACAAGTAGTAAGAACGGCCCAACCACACTGATCAGCTACTTAGCTGTCCTCTGCTAGGAACCTAAATCAAGCTTAAACCCCTTTGAGAGTGGTGTTATCCAGGGTCAGTAGAGGTGATCACAGACAGCTGAAGCACCCTGGCTTCTTCAGTTACCCTTCATCAGCTGAGCTGCACGAACTCCAGGCTCTCCCCACACTACGAAACTGCATTCTTTTACCCCCATCGGCTGCCTTACTGCACGCAGCTGCCTCCATTTCACAGCCTGTGGGCCCTTCCAGCAGCTGGAGAACAGCAGTTCCCTGTGTTTTGGGAGCAACTGCAGATCCTGTCCCTGCTTATCCCAAGAAATAAAACTCCCTTTTATGGGAATGCAGCCCCTCACTTATGGCAATTGTGTGGACTAGAAATAGCAGTTAGATTATTAACAAAAGGCTCCTTATAAGAATGAATTAAGGCCCTAAATAAGTTTGAAATGGAAGTTGTGAGAGAGAAGACAGTTTCTTGGTCAAATGTTAGATTTGAGGCATCAGTAGCTTCTCTAAAATGCATTGTTTTATCTCAAAAAAATTCATGAAAGAAAAATCACTATAAGGAGTCGGCAGCTGATAAAAAGGATATTCACAATACACTAAAGAACAGTAGCACGTATATTATATCAATTCATCAGAAATTAATGAACTGGTCTTGAAAATATAGTTTTATCTTCCTCATCCATATGTATTCGATAGGATAACAAATACAGATACAAATTAAAAGGCGTGTCGGCTCTGTTTGATGTGGTTTCATATTTCATACTGATGGTAGTAAAAGACTGAAGCCGAGGGAGGGCTTCCAGCAGACCCGTGCTGGAGCAGCTCCACCTACCGCTGGACAGGAGGGAGATCTTCCGAGCAGCCCCTGGGGACGGGACAAGGATACTTGGTGCCTGGCAGCCAGAGCATGAGCATCTCTCAGGGTCCAGGTCCTGTGGTTTTGCTTAAACTACACCACTTTGTACCCCTGGAGCTGGGTTTGACATCACCCGGGTGCGAGTGAGAGAGAGAGGGGAATCCTCTCTGCTTTGCCTGCCGGAGCCATGCGGGGTGTGCTGCTCAGACACTGGTGTTTTCTTGACCTTTTCTAAAGTTTATGGAAGTAGGAAACAGCTTCAAACTACCAACCCTGAAAGTACTGCTGCGGCCTGCAGCTGGTCTTGCCAGTCCTCAGAGCTGAGGCAGCACGAGTCCCTTTTGAACCCCTAAAGTTTGGATGGTGAGAAGTATTACAAAACAGTTCTCATGAGTGCCTGATGCAAAGAGATTAAGAGTTTTCCTCACGGTGTTTTGATGATGAATTGGGAAAGGCTGATTCTGCATTTAATCCAGTAATATTTGTTCACAGAGGCTGTTGGTAGCATTTGTTTTCTATACCATATCTGAGAAGCAAAGATCTATTACAATGACCCAGTTCTGCTTGCAGAGATGCGGTCTTTACTAAAATAAGCTTGGGAAGGGCTGTACAAGCCTTGCAGTTCTATTTTACTTAAATTGTTTGCCATTCTTCCTAAAATTGATTTTGATCTAAATAGATTTTTTTGTTCACACAGTCTTGGCTCTGGTATCTTTCCACTCACTGATATATGATGCTACTTGACCGATTTAGTCTTTACTTCTCTGTGATCTAAACAGCGAGTGCTTTCCAGTACGTGTCTTCCAGTCATGAGTGTTACCCTTCCACCCATCCTTGGGTATTTTTCCTGCAATATTTGGCTTCAGGTCCCATATGCACAACTCCAGTTTATTCATTTTGACATGCTAGTTCCCATCACTAGCGTGTCAGCTTTTTTTGTTCTTAGTGATCTTACGGAAGATGGAACAAAAAGGTCTTAAGATTAAGATGCAACACGTGTATTTTGCAGATGCTCTCCATTTTCAAATCATCTCAGACTATGGGTAACACAAGCTGCCAGATAGGGCAGCAGAGTTCACAGCCAGCCAGAAACCTAACAAGTGCCTGGAAGACACCCCTCGGTCATGTACTGGTTGGCTGTGGCCAGTGTCAGATGCATCAGATAAAGGTGTGAATGCTCCTGATTCCATCTCGACTTTACACATTAATTGTTGGTTCCAGTGATTTCTGACAGTAATACTTCGTTCTTTTTGCCTTAGCCCCTATATTTATATGGTGGAGAAAACACAAACAAGCCAAGGAAGGTCTATTTTCTCATTTTCGCTTAGGCTGCCCCCAAACAATGCAAATTATTTAATGCAAATATTGAAACTGAATTTCCAGCAGAAAAACACTTCTACATTTCAACCAGCTTTAAATACACACTGTTTGTCAAGATCTTCAACAAAAGCTTAATATCTAACCAAGCATGAAGCATTTCTGCATAATAAATTTCAACTGCTATGGAAAGGTGAGAATTCTGCCTGTGCTCAGCTCTAAAAACACCATTCAACTTTAATTTAGTGTTGTTAAAAAAAAAAAAAGCCATACCTTTTTCAAACAAGAGAAAGGGAAAACACGGGCAGATAAAATGCAATTGCATACACTATAATTAGCCAGGATATTGAGAATAATATCTCCTCTTCCAAAAAGTACCAGGGGACCTCAGCAACTTACACCATCTGCTTTTGCCGTTGCAGTTGGCATATGTGCACCTGGTTTAGAAAGCAAAGTAAGATAAGGATTTACATGTCTATCAGTAATAAACCCTATAGAGAATTGCAATCCAAAAGATGGAAATAAAGAGTTAACTGAGAGAAAAAGGCCAAATGATATTTCCTCGCTCTAACTCCTTCCCTAGCTGATTCTAGGAGGGATTTTCATGCAGCCAGGATCTCATCCTGTTGCGAGAACTGATATTCTCTTTGGATGGCTCATGCATGAAGCTGACATTTCCTAACCGGGGAACATTGTGTCACTAGCACAAGACAGCAGTAAAACAAGAAGCTCAGCAACAACGACGATCTGCCAGCTCTGCTGACAGCTCTGCTCCAAAAATATCAAGACTTTATCCCTGCACCCCTCACCGAAGACAGCAAAGCCTTTCTTAGCTCGTAGGGTGTATTCCCCAGGCAAAATGCAGGAGGACGGAGCACTGTACGAACTATAGCGAGCCTGGGAGGTAATTACCCACTGCACAGCCCAGAAGTGACACAGTTAATTCAAAACTACTTCCCCATTCCACTATCAAAAATAAATAAATAAAGCATAAGCTGCTCCAATTCATTACTGTTTATTCATCCTTTGAGTGCACTACACGCAGCTGTTAAACGGCCAATAAATCCTTCCCTTTGCAGCGAGCAACCCTCGAACCCGAAGGGCTGCATTGGCAGCTTCCTTGGCAGCACCTCACATCAAGCCAGCTCTGCACAGAGGAGCTGCTGTTCTGGCCTGAGCTCGTGATACAACTCATCCCCTTCCTTTTTTCCAGGAAAGTATGTACCAGACATTTTAAAGCATTCCAGGGAGCTACTGTGGAGTAACTGGAAAACAAGGAAAACCTACTATTGCCTTGACGGTTCTTCACGCCAAGAAACGTGGAGGCCCATAGGTCTCTTAACATCTTTTATGTAACTGCAAGTGCTCTTGTTTAAAAAGAATAAGAATCATTTTAGGAAGCGTATCCACCATGTCACTGGGAGACTGGTTACTGACAGAAAGCATGCTTTGGTGCAATTTAAGGACATATTTGCTTTTTTTCATGAAGACATTTCTGAACTGTCAGCAGGTCTTTCCAAGTACACAAAGCATCAGCAGGAATTCTGTTTAGAAGGAATCCCTCTGAAGGATAAGAAAAGGAAGAAGACAAGGAGTAGAATTAAAGGGCAATATACACTGTGACCAAAGATTAGAAGTTAGATGCTACCAGGTTCACATTTTGTTTAATATATTTATAAATTAACTTTTTGGCAGTGAGTCAGAAGAAATGCTGCCTGTCAGTGACTGGAGACATCTAATCTGGTTCTTCTCACACTTTTTGTTTACGTAGAGATGGATATGGGTTCTTAATTGCCTCTTATGCTTTTTTTTTCCCTTTGGTCTGTCTAAGATTTTAATGAACATCAGAAGCCCACCAAAACACAAAGTCTTGAACTTACTGAAGAACATATGAAGACTCTGCATAAACAAAGTCTAAAAAGGCAAGTCTCTAAAGGGGGGGAAGAAAAGCTGAGAGACTGATTAACAATGCTAAACGAGATCATTAGCCAAGATCTACAAAACATGGGTGAGAAAAACCTGGATAGTTGCTCTTGCTATTATTACCACCGTGATCAAGAATGTAGAAGCAGGAACAGATGTTCTGAGAAAGAATCAATTTTACCCTCTAATTTAAATGAAAGCCTCTCTGGAGGGAAATTCACCAACTTGCTCCGGCTCTGCACCAGTTTGCTATCTAGCAAAGGAGATGACATGCGGTTTTCATTAAATCTATCTTGTGACTGCTAAGGCATCTCTTAATATGAATGGCTCAAAAGGGTGTTGCAGTTTGAAAGACTAACCAGAGAGCCTTGGAGTCGCCCACAGAATAATATGAAACCCCAGGAGTGATTTATGTTGGAGGCCACATTAATTCTGTCTGGTCCCTAGTCCCAGAATAGCCCAGAGTTCTGGCACTCTGGCAGCACAGGAGATCAAGTGTGTCCTGCTTATTCACACTCCCAGCAAGCACCATGTGTTTCATTTAGGACTCTTAAATGAAACAGTAAGCTCTTCACTAAACGTAGCTATTCTGGTACGTTAAGAGAGAACAAATAGCAAGCGTTGTTAAAGACGGCCATGTGGTGAGCACAGTGCTGATGTCAGGGTAAACCAGAGGACTTCCCCACTGATTGTTATGGAACTAAACACTCATTTCCTATTTCAGTGCAAAACTAACCAACAGAAACACCAACAAATTCTGACACCAGAGAACTGTCATCAAAGTCATGTAAATGCAAGTCAGGAGTAACTCCTGAGATATTCATCAACTCAAAGTTCCAAAGCTTTGCATTTCAGGTAGGATTAGGAGCAATTTCCTTTCCAGCTGACAGTCACCCGTTCCAGGGTCTTTGCATCAGAGCATTTTGTGCAAGAAAGATTGTAGTTTTCCACTGAACACAGACGTGATGCTACGTGGTGTGACAATGAAAGAGCCGTAAAACCAGAGGAACAAGACCAGGTCACACTATACACGTCCACATGCCACCTCCTTTCTCCCCCGCAAAAAATAATTTCTATCTGTTCCATTCCATTGAAATGAAACCCAAAGAATTAGAAATAACCAACCCTGTGCATTAGAACATTACCTCATCAAAATAATTCAATTACACTTTGATAAAAGCCTGTTGACATGGTTACCCACTCTGAGGAATAAAAACTATGCTTTGGGAGTGAAGATGGGCATTTTGGGTGATTCTTGCTACAGCAGGGAACTGTTTTTTCCCTTTTACACATGAATGTATATAACCCTTTGGGGAATGTTAAACCCTGTCAAAACAAAGGCATGTAGGTCCTTAAGAAAGAGTTGTGTGAAAAAGTAGGGCAAAATGTATAAAGAGTAAGAATTAGATAACAAAATTCAGCTTGTGTTATAAAACGGAATCAGAAACAATTTGTGGATTTTGCCATATATTTAATGTATATCTCTAGACATACATGTGCAGATGTAGGGGTGTGCTTATAAGAACTGCGGTCACAGTTCTCACTATGATTATTGTGAAAGTTGTTGTGGAAAGCCAGCAGCAAAAGATACCTTCCCTGCACCTGCTCCCACCACCAACTCCTCCAGCCCCGATCTCCTGAACAGCTGGATCACACCCCACTTGTACTTTGTTTCCTTCCTCTGCTTGTAATTCCTACTGCAGGTAGGATTTCCAGGATTCTCTCTGCGGGAGATTTTTCCAGCCTGCCTCCCTGTTCACACAATCTCAACTGTTGCTCAGGTCCCCTGCATCGTTCCGGTGCAGGAAGGATGCTGCAGACATGGGAAAACGCTTACAAATGGCATCAGAAATCCAAAGAGCGTCACAGGGTTGATACCTGGGAAGGCTCGAAATGGCATAGTTCATGTTTTATTCACCCCCTAGGTTTGGGCAGTGGTTAAGGGAAAGAAATCAGAATTTCACTTTGGAATTTAGCTACATAATACTTCCAAGTCCAGTGTTAACTCACTAAGTTCTTGGTCACACAGGAATGAATCACAGCTAGCACACTGACAATTACTGACAGCAGTATCAACCAGGAGCATTAAAAGAGAAAGTGTTTTTCTCTAACTACCCTTCTCAAAGGAACAAATACTTTCCTATTACAAACCTTGACCAAGGATCTTTTAATCCTTTAGGGTGTAAACACTCTGAAGGACACAAAAAACTAGAAATAAAGTCCATGCACTGCCCCTCCCCATTCGTCCCCTGTTGAAGGATCAGCTGCACCTTCCACTCATTTTATCTCTGGTCTCCTGTATGTGCTGACTCCTTCGATAACACAGGCATCAAAAAATACCCCTTCGTAAACCAGAACGGCACGAACAAGGCAGTTACAAAGTGCTTTTCTCCGAGATCTTCAACTTAAAGTCAAACAAAGCCAGAGAGACTTCACAAATTATCCAAACATCTTTCAGTAGTAAAATGCAACTGACTTCTGGCAAAACTTGCTCTTACAGCAGTGTGTGCTGTGCAAGGTGAGCTGCTTAATGAGGTGCCACTTCCCAATTTGTTTGTCACACTCAGTTGACAATAAAAGTACCATGTTACTTTCCACTGCCTTTTATTTGGGTACATTTGCTTCCTGTTTATAAAGCATACAGTGAAAACAAATCTTGTGCGCAGTCTAAGAACACCAAGGCTCTGGAACCACAGTGAAGCACACGTTCGTAACCAGGCTGCTATTAGAGATGTCTGTGTTAAGAAGTTCAGGCCAGAGAGATTCATGCCCATCCAAGTAGAGGCACAGCAACAGCAGGGACCAGAGCCCAAGGCTGCTCTGAGAGACCAGGAATTGGGCACAATTTCCAGACTAACCGTGGGCGCTCCTGTGCTCAGAGAGCAGTATCACAGAAGTGACAGCTCGTTTCCAATGGCTGGAAAGATCTGATCTCCTGATGGCTCTGTGTTCATATCAATAACAACTCTCAAAATATTCCCCTCTGCTCAAACCCGAGATGTAGTGGGAAGGCTAATGTGGAGTTTTGGATGGAGAGGGAAGACAGAGGATTTGTAGTGCTGCTTCTTGCTCTGGGTGTACAGCAGAGATAAATACAGCCTATAGGTTTTAGATCTGCCTATTTGGAGTCATTAACTATGCCTGACTTCCTGCAGACACGTTCTCCAAAACTGAGATAATACATGTTTCCCTATCATGGTGGAGTGTTGATATTTTATTGTTCTATAAGGCAGCTTTTGATAGCCGACAAGCTTATTCATATTTTTTTTCAGTAACTACCATCACAATTAAAACCATTGTAGAATAATTTCATGGAGGCAGGAGAACTTGGGACTTTTTTCCTGAATGGCAGAAAGCAAAAATGCCACAGGAGATGCCGCTGAGATCACCAGGCACTTTAATTGCCATGAGTGTCTGTGGCATATTAAAAATATTATATGACAATGATAACACTTAAAGAGCCTGCAAAAGACATTTTCCCCAGGGTTTTATAACTCTGGATTGTAAATTAAAACCATCATAGAAGATAACATGCTATAAACCCATGAAGACATTCATATATCCTGTGGACTCTTTAATGGAAAAAGGAATTTTTTCTCATATATCATCAACAGTTACATCTCCTGAAAGGTAAATTCTTCACAGAAAGCAGGAAAATTTTGTCTTTTGGGGATGTTCTGAATGTTTCAACGTGCTGCCTATTAGCTCTGTCAACTGAATCATTTACTGCCACATAGACTGCTGTGACGGGGCCATGGTCAGAGGACGCTCCGGCTCCATTGCAGTCCCACCACAAAGAATCCCTGCCCCTTGAAACAAGGTGCAGAGACAGGTGAGTCTCTGTCAATTTTACTTTAAGACAGAAAGGCTGGATAGTTTATAGTGAAAAACACTTTAAAAGATAAAGTGCTGAAAACCCTTTAGTGAGCACAACCATTTACTAAGAAAAAACCCCAAATATTCAGAAACCGTAACCAACAAAGAATCTACATCAGGTTGGACATTCTACCTATTACAGAACACAGGACTCTTTCAGTTAAACTCCTTTTGTCTTGTACAGTTTTCCCTCTATAGCTTTTAAACCCTTGGAAGAATATAAAGTTAAAATTTTAATGGCATTTCAGCAGAACCTCTTTGAATTTTGTATTAGATCTCAATTTAGCCTCCGGTAAAGCCTTTAGAATAAAAAAATTTGATGCTTAAAAATGTAATAATCATACAGGAACCTTCCAAAGTCAGCATCAAATAGAATAAAATATATTTTATTAATGATACAATTCACAAAATTACTAGTCCTGCCACTCTCTGCCCACATAGATACTCCCAGTGCTGTATTATATTGCATACACATTAGCTACTGGTGTTTGTTCTGTCTGATTTAACGCCCTGATTGCTCTGAACACTTAATGAACTAGGGTGCTTTCACTAAGGATTTAAGAGACACTGGCCAAGGACCTTCTGGTCAGGGGTCTCCACTGTAGAGCGAGGAGGGGATTGTTCTCCCCAGGGACAGCTTCAGTCCAGCCTAACGTGGATCCGAAGGCTAAAACAGAGCGAGGACTGACGGGAGACCGTTTCAGGTGAAGATTCCGGTGTAGAGAGGAGCAGCCACCACTTGCTGCTGAACTGGCGTGTCTGGGCCCAGTCTCAAATACTTTTTAACAAAAATGTTTTGTAAGGCCAACTGACTGATTTATGAAGCAGGTTTTGTAGCAGCTTAGGGAAACGTGTAAATCAAGAAGCAACTACATTGCAACGTATCGTCCCTCATCAACATACTCTTGTAACATGGAGTCTTCCTGCAAGTAGGAACAACAGAGAGCCCTCTAAGAAGAACCCACACTGATGATGAAATATTAAGCTCTTTCAGAAGTATGTTTCATATCAAATGATGTATTGCAGAATACTGCTGATTGATATCCCTCACTTGCCAAAGAAGCTCCTGGGTTACCAAGCAGTGATGTCTGCCTTTTCCCTGGCCCCTGAGAACAGCACAGCCTTCCCAAGCTGGGCTGCTTCCCTAGTAAGATGTCTGGGTCCTGCTCCACTTCAGCAGAACTTACTCTATACTGGATGCCGTCCTTGAGGAGATTAATCATTTAATTATTACTAGGAACACTGAGTCAATCCCAGTTGCTTGGGGAAATTACTGAACAGAAATTTTGGATTCTCAATAAAACACTGGGAACTTATTGCTTAGACATCTTCTCAAGGTCCCCCCCTCCTTCCTTAGCTTTCTATTTTCCCAGCAGAAGACAGGCCCTAATTATGAGGAGTATAATACCTTCCAGAGGAATTCTGAGAAACATGCTTGGAGGCAAAAGGGAAAAGCATTAGAAGCTTTCTAACATCCTCAGATTGTCAGAAAAGCAGCTAATTTGCTACAGTTTGCCAGCTATTCCTTATCTCTATTTGTCCATGGCAGGCAGGCCTCTGCCATACCAGACCCCTTGAAATAGCCTGAAATACCTGGAGTAGATTTACCATTCTTCAAATGCAATCCAGTTCAGATACAAACCATTCACTTTGGGGAATTCTCTTTCAGCGGTGGGAAGGACTGAGAACCAAATTCATCATTATTTCTGCCCTGAAAACCCAATACCAAAGGAAGGCAACAATAGCTTCCTCATTTAGAACTCTTTTCAAAGTTTGGATAGGGACAACTAACCACACCATGTCGCTCAGGGTTCCAAAGGGTAGAATTGAGCAACTTCTGTTGATGAATGTCCGAAGAACAGAAAACTGCAAAAACAAAGACTGAGTTTCAAAAAGCATGAGAGCGATCAACTGCCAACGGGAGGAACTGTCCTCAGCTTTCCCTGAGCTTCGCCACGAGTCGGGAAGAAGCGGTGGTAGCAGGGGAGGCATTCTGAGCAGTTTCTGACTGTTTCATACTCTGGTTATCATATGCAGAACAGCCTGCAAACATTCTCAGTGCATGATTAGGGCAAACAAACAAAAAAGAAATTAGAAAAGACATTTACAAACATTTACCCACTGAATGTCAAATTTGAAAGAATAAGGAAGTCTTTTCTTTCCCCCATGAATACTTACAAAGCAGCAATTACATGCAATTGCAGTTTATAATGTCTCTTCCATTGTCTATTTTTTCCAGGCATCACATTCTATGGGTTTACAAAGAGTACTACAAAAAATAATTTAAGGATATATTAAGTATGAGAATAATTTAATCACAGAAAATATGCCAAAAACACAATTAAGAGAATTTGTTGTTAATTTAAAGCATGAGTGCAAACAGGTTAATACAAGAGACTCCAGTTAAATATTCACCCCTAGTTCCTGCATCTCACTGCTGAAGAGTCGAAGGGCTTCCTATGGTTTTTAAAAGCATCATCTGATAGACCAGAATCATAGGCCAGTTCCAAGAATTTACTTTGGGAAGAAGCTCTGGAGGTCACCTTGTCCAATCCCTTGCTCAAAGCAGGACCAAAACATCAAGTGATCATACAAAAGTCATCATATCAAAGCTAAGTGGTGATCATATGGAAATTGGGCTGATAGCATGGTCTGACCTCAAGATACAATAGTCTGGAGGAGATTCATGTATCTTATTCTTGTATCTTCCAATATCAAAGAAGAAACGACTCTTCCAAGATTTGCAAGCAGTGAATGTATATTAAAAACAACTAAAATTCTCTCTAGGAATGGACAGGAATGTAGGATTAAGAAAATAAATGGAAGACAGGGAGACAGAGGAAAGGAAATAGCCCAAATCCTCCAAAGTAAGCTAGTGATTCACACTGCTAGAGCAAAGAGGCATCAAGTCACAGAAGAGTCAGTCTCAAATTGGAACGATCAAGCAGATTTAATGCATTCATATTCCACATGTGCTCTCTTCATGCTCCTCACTTCATCAGCAACGCTTCTGTGAAAGGCAAAGCCACATGGTGGTAATTCTGAGAGGATCTTCTGTTAGTCAGGGCTGCAGGAACACTTCAAAGGAACTGGAGTGCTTGATGACTAAGTAGATTTAGCTGAAGAAATCATGTTGCTTTTAACTATATTGTGATAATATAATGTAGCTCAAGAAAGATCTCTGTTGAAAACCCTAAACAGTAGGCAACTCACAAAAACTGTTCATTTCCCATCAAACACATGCCTCAATGGGCAAAGTTCTTCCTTACTTAGAATCCAGGTAGTTGCAAGTACTCCCTTGTGTAGCGATACCTTCACTTGTTTTGTTAAGCCTTAAATAATGCTAAATGCATTAGCATTTTAGCAAAGAGAGGTATCCCAGCAGGTAAAATAAACAGACCAGTCTAACAGCCAGAGATTTATATTGCTGCTTCAGTTCACTAAGGAAAGACTTCCAGACAACACGACACATGGAGCAGGGGAACTTGCATTCCACTTTGTGCCTTGTCTTACTGCAAACTACATCAGAAATTCAAGCCTGAATAGGAAAGACTTAGTTGACTCCAATTACAAATCTGCAACGTTGAACCCTGCTTTTACAAGCTGCCTGGCATGTGGTAGATGCTAATCCTTCATTCAGAGAAGCTCTGCAATGTCAAAGCTCTCTGCACAGATGAGATTACAAGGTCAATGCTCTTCACGAGCTCAATCTGAAAGACAGTCAACTTGAACCAGATGGTTCTATGTAAAGACCAAGTGAGATAAAGGGGCATTATTGGAATATAAATGCTTATTATTATTCAAGTAAACAACTGGGTAGGT
This sequence comes from Jacana jacana, assembly GCA_013400555.1. Lineage (NCBI taxonomy): Eukaryota > Metazoa > Chordata > Aves > Charadriiformes > Jacanidae > Jacana > Jacana jacana. Next base: position 10,542 of record VZTM01015175.1, on the reverse strand, counting down.
CTTTGCTACATCAGGGCCATTTGTAAAACATTTCAGAATTTTATAGTTGTAAAGCCTGAATTTTGTGTTGTAGAATGAAGCTCTAAATACCTTTTAGAGGAAGAGTTAAAAGGGAATGTTCTTCACACAGGTTATTAAGCAACAGAGATGGTAAGATAAAAAATAATACTTGTACTGGAAGGAAGAGTTTTTAGTGAAAAATTGCAAGTTCATTTTCCTTTTGGTCTTTGAATTTGATGGCCCCATGCAATTTGCCACCCAGCACATACACTACGTGCCAGCTGCCCCGGTCCTCACCCAGGCACTTCTCAGAAACGAGTTTGACAAGTCCCCTTTCTTTCCAGGATGCTATTCCGAGCTTCACAATTAATTGCTCACGGTGTCTACCACAGAAGATTTAACACACACTAATGTCAAATTGTGCTGCTATTTAAATAGAAGGAAGAAACCTAAATCTGGCAATGTAAAGCATTGATTATTAGCTGCCATGATCTACCATTAATACAATGTCACTTTAATTGAATTAGTTTTCTCTTCCTTTAAAGGAGAGGAAAAGTGATCCAGATTTGGATGAATTCCATTCTGTGAGAATAACTCCACTCAAGTGTAATTGCAGTTGTGGAATTTTAAGTGGAAAATAGACATCTCACATAAAATTCCCTCAATAAGAGGGAACTCTTTGATGAGGACTCACATATTCTGAGCCCCTTTTTTTGGAAGACTGGCTGTCATGCATTTTAAAAGCTGGAATATTCAACTGTTTGTAGCTGACCTGGAGAGTCCTGCACTTTCAAGCACGTATTGATTATCAAACAGTATTACATATTATCATTCAACAAAGTTTTCACCTTGCTAAATCCTAAATCCCATCCATTGATCCCGTTTGAACGATTAAAACACTAGTATGTGCCACTACAGGCCTACAGCAAAAATTATAAGAAACAACAAAAGGGGCCTAATTAGGCATGATTGTGTCTGTAGCTCAATTGTCTGTGCAATTGCACAATCAAGGAGCAAACACCATTAGGGGTTGTTCTCTTCACAATTTCCTTTCTGTAAAAAATACTGGTAGCTTATGCCCTGCGTGTGCTTATTAGAGCAAGTGGTTGAATAAACAAATGACATTTCTTTAGAAGACTCCTGTACCTGATTGATTACAGGGAACTGGGCTGTTCCTAAAGACCTTCATGTGGGTGGGCAGCTACAAGTTTGGATTTCAAACGAGTATGTAAGAGATGGGGTACAAAAGGACTGACAGAATAAACTATTGACTTGGGTTTAGGGAAACAGCTGGGCTTAACTCCTCTGCCACTCTTTAATCTGTAAAAGGTTTGGGCCTGTTTTTATTACTATATCACTTTCTTTCCAAGGTATTTGCCTGGTCTAATTACCATAGTAATCTGCATACCCAGAGTCTTTAATGTATTTATGTTCTCATACTGAGAGAGTAAAGTGCTAGTCGCTCTCACACTCCTCACCCAGCCAAGGAATGATTTCGTTCAGATAAAAGAGGGAAATTACAGCACAGCAGGACACTGAACCCACACGTTCAAAGCGTTCCCGTTCCCAGTCCCTTTCTGGGGCTGGAAAGGAGAGACGAGAGTGTAAGAGGCCAAACTGTAAGAGCACACATAACATTAGTCATAAAGCTGGAAAAAAAGACTCAGACTGTGTAAGTTTGCTTGCTGTCTACGACCACAGGACTGCACTGCCTCACACAGTGTGACTAAATCCAGACTCGTGGTGTGAACTGGGCCATTTCACCAAATCTCTATTCCTCATTCAGGAACTTCTTGTTTCATTTCAAAGGTATTTTTTTTTTTCTCCAGGACTCTTGAAAACAGTTCTTTTTATCGAATTAGCGAATTTTTAGAGCATCGTCCAGTTTAGCTCTTATCTCCTGTCCCTCTCGCTGTTGTCAGTGGCCTGCGCTCACTGCGAACTCTCTGGAGGTTAAAACCACATTTTGGTTCTAAGTTCACAGTCAGTTTGCTGAGGAAAGAAACTCTTTGGCAGTATCACACATTCTAACGCTGTCACCAGGATTTAATGAGCATCTGAAGACAACAAATCTTGGCTCCAGACCAGAGCTATTTTATTCTTAACAATATGCAGTGGTGTGGCTCAGCACAACAAATATTCTTATCTTCTAGCTAGCTGTTCTACGTACCTTTTTCATTCACACCTTAAGAACCATTGCCCCTGTTTGTCAGAGGAGCAATGAGAAGGTGACGGAGCCTTGCTGATAAGTCGGGGTATACGTGAGCGTAACATCAACCCCATGGTCTATACCCATGCTTTCAAAAAAGCACAAAGCTTTTTACCTATTCTTTTCATTTCTGAGATATAAAATGAAGTCTCTTTTGCTGTTCAGCTAATCCTTACACTGTCCTGGAGCAGAGATATGTTTTTGTCACTTCCTCGTTCTGATAAGACTTGTATCAAAGTTATGGTGGAATGAATTGCAATTTTTCAATTTAAGAGACTGCTCATATCAGCCAGAGTCTTAGTTAAACAAATCCCCTGTGAAACAAGAGATAAGGAGCAACATATTTGTGTATTAAATAGAAGAATTTTTTCCTGTGCTATATGCAGCAAATAAATCCAATTTCTCCCAGTGTACATTGATAAAAACTTCCTAAATAGTGCAATTAATGCGATATCCAGCCAATTAGGCTGAAACAACTATTTGCTTTGGTCTGCACTTAACCTCAATGATAAGTTGACAACGATGTCTCAAGCACTATCTCTAGAGCAATTACTTGATATCCACACCATAATGCTTTGCTGTCAGTATCCGTCAGGTTTGAGTCCTGCCTGCACCTAGCAGAGACACCCAGAACCACCACTGAGCGTAGCAGTCGCAGCGTCCGCACAGCTTTAAGATGGAACTCACACTGCTGTCAATTTACTGGATGATAATTGTCTTTAATTTTATACCATTGTGTTAGATCTTTGTATGAGTTTGTCTAGCCTGTTGCAAATTAATTTAAAAAAGGACAAATTGCTTCTAATTGAGTATGGCTGAAGAACTTGGTGTTCCTGCTTGCCAAAAAGATTCAGACAAGATCTCTTTTCCCTTTCCTTTCCCTTCCTGTTCCCTCTGCTCTTGAGAACAGGAGCCCAGGGCTTTGTTCCCAACTCAACTTCTTATTTTGCATATTGGAGTAAAATGTTAAAATTATCTTTAAAACAAAGCAAAAAAGGCCCAAAACCAAACAAACAAAAGAAAAATTGCATTAGATTTAAAGGGATAAAGTTCAGAGAGCACCAAGTGAACAGATGACTTGTGCCACTACCACGTGCTACTAGAACCCTCCTGTTCCTTCACTGTCACCAGCCATCAGGAAGAGAATCCAACTGTGTGATATGACAGCGAGGGGCTCACCTGCATCTTTGTATTGGCTGGGGACAGGGAAGTTATTACAGCTTTTTGTGAAGAATCCAGCATTGTCTGCTGTCAGAGACCAGGCACAGGGGCACACAAATCATTGTTCTGTTTCATTCTATTTCTCTTTATAGCGCTTGGTTTCTCAGTAATAGTCTGGCTCTTCCATTTGAGTCTGAAATGAGAGACTTCAAAGCAGTGAAGTATGTCAGGAAATTGTCAAAGGGGATGGACAGAAACCTTCAGTGCCTTCTAAAGGTATAGCCGGGGCAAGAAGAGAGCAAATTCAGGGATCATTCCTTTTGAATGCTGTGTGGACAATTTTATTTTAATCCTCTGATGAAAGGGCCCACGCACACGTCAGTGGTCAGAGGTTTATGTGACCCTGAGGAGAGCAAAAGATTAGAGGGCTGCAACTGGAAGTCTACAGTGTGCAGACGTGGAATGAATATCTGTAAAAACATACCTCTGATCTCTCCTTAAATCAATAATCAAAGTCAGCTCTTGGTGGCTTTGGACCACTGAGTTCAGAGGGTAGACGGCTATTTCCAGGATTTACTTTCTCAGAATGCAGTGTTTTAAGAAAAAGAAGGGTTAAGAGGAAAAGAAGAGTTAAACATTGATCTCTGTCATATAATCTCCCTGGGTGAAATAGGTAATGCACTGATAATTTTTTAGATTACCAGCAGTTTTCACTATCCGATTATTCTGAATACTCGCCAATGGTTGGCTGGAGCTGTAACACTGCAGCCACTCTCTCGTTATAAGCTGGCTGGTCCTTAGCTCAGAGGTTTGTCACATAACCTTGTGTACTCACCTGGATAAAAGGACTTTGATCCTCACGGAGCAGATCTCACAACATTCAATTTCACACTGGTGATACCAGTACAGAAGTGCAGCAACAGCCAGACTGCTTTTTCCTTTGGAAAATATAATTGTTTCCACCAGGGTTTTTAGAGGAAGGAAGAGCTACAGAAAAGGAGCTGCAATGATATTAATGCTTCAGTTGATGAGTTTGTAAACCTGCTGGATGAGTCTGAGGCAAGAGGGACAAAATATTCACTGAATACTTACACAAGATTACCTAGAAGACCACCTGGTAAACAAGAATAAACTTAGGCTGTGTCCACAGGACTAGCATAAGACTTGAATTCCCCTAAACAGCCAGCTCAGTTTCCACAATACAGCTAGAGAATGTTTACTGGAAACTCCTCTCCTATGGAAAACTGAAGCTTAATATGTAGTTTCCAGCAAGTCCCCCAAGTACCAGCAGACAACGCAGCCTACAAAATCCCAGCACCCAGCAGTTCTCCCCTCTGCTGTGGGACACATGAGGGACTCCAGAACCACGTATGTGGCTCCGTTTAAGCAAATGTCAAGTCAGGCCATGCAAAACCACACCATTTTGTCTGCAGCCATTAGAAGTTGGCACACTTGTCCAGTACACTACTATGATGGAAAACAAGATCTATAACAGCTGGAGTTTTTGAAATTTATATTAATATGGACATCTTAGGAAAAAATGCCATAAAGGAATTTCTGAGGAAAACATTGCATACCCGGCATGAGGAAATCATACCAGATTATCTTTATCTGAATTCCAGTCCTGTTTACATGACAATAACAATGTCTTGTGAAATGCAGTGCCATAAGGTTTTATTATCATTCCATGCTGCTGCTTTTTCTCAGAAAGCTGTGTTTTGAAATACAAGTGCATCTGAACCAGGCACAAAAACACTAATGGGGGTGATCAGATACTCAGAGTTCATCCCATCACTAGGAGCTGAGGGAGGAAATTTTAGGTTTGTTTCTCTACTCATAATTGTAGCACTCATTAGAGAAAAGTAAGTAGTAGTGGAGGGAATTATGAAAGGAGAAATAATAGAGCCAATTTTTTCCAAATACAGATATTTGAGCATGTGTAACCTTAATTTCTAGTGAAATATAACTGCTTTATCCATATTATCTTACTGCATTAAGTCTCCTGCAGATATCCATTGTGACCTTTAACAGTCTGATAATCCATGCCAGTCAATGAAACATCATCCATCAGTTTTTCAGTAAATGCTGATCTAGCGAATGGGAACTGGCAGATGCTGCCTCTGGCCTGAACCTTTTTTCACGTCACAAAAAGAGAAACAAAGAAAGCCCACAGCAACACCCAGCAGCACTGGTGAAACGGCATAACGTGCCAGGGAGTATCACCACACGTCTCCGACACTGGCGGCAGGGACAATGCGTTCACACAGTGAACGGATGCTCTCCCAAACCAATTTGAAGATCAAAAGATCTTCTGGGCTGGGACTGCTGGCCTGTTCAAACTACTGCAGGTGACGCCACGCACGTGCACTGTACGTGCACACGTACCTGGACCAATAAAGTTACCCAAAGAATGCCATGTGTGTGCCCTGCACCAGAGGCCCCGCAGAGCCTTTGGCACATTCAGTGGCACGGTGCTCAGAGCATGTAGAGCACGTCCTGCTCTCAGGGTCACTTCAGCTTTTATCTCTTCACATTCTTCTGTACAAATCCGACCATTTATATTCTTATTAATGCTTCAGCAGTAGTTTACTCCCTTGTTACCTCTTACGTTCCATGGCAATTCTTTTGTGAATGTTTTGAAGCTGTTGTAGCCCAGAGCTGTTCAGAAGTGAATGTAGTGCTTCAGGTTTCATGAATGCAGTGACTTCTGTGTTATAAACAACTGAAAGGGCTTCATTGGCTTTTTTAGGTTATTTTTGTGCACGTTGATTAATTTGAATGAATGCTTTATTCTTGAAGGGGTGCTTTTTTTTTTTGAGACTTCCACTTTATGGTTTTTTTACAGATTAAATCATTCTCAGTTACCACAGTGTTACTTTTATTTATTTATCTTTTCTTCTCATTTCCTTGCTATTTAGAACAAACTGCTTTCCGCAACACCAGGAGAAAATCCTTCAAAGGTAATGACCTTGTTAAAGGTTCACTCATTGCAGTAAAATGTCAAACAAAGTACTTTAAAGTAGTAGAATTGGATGGCAAATGTTTCTTTACATTATTATTTAGACACACACAAAAAAAAAAAATCCAACAAACACACACCTAGAGATAGGTCTGTCGATTCTGGACATTTGGATGTCATTCATGGCCATGTCTTTGGCATTTTATGTCAGGCTGAATATAACAGGCCCAAGTTAATGAAGCCGCTTCTGGAACTAAATACTGTTTGTCCCTGGAATAATGGTAAATGCAGACATTTTTCCTATAATAGCCTCCGGAGTGAGGTTTGAGTTTATTTTTATAAAGCCCCTCACGTCTCGGGGGATACATCTCAGCTGGCTGGTGTAATTATTAGCTTTCCCACCTGATGACCCAATGAGAAATAGACATACAAACACCTACTCCAACACCCACCTGTGCTTGGCAATTGACTTTGTGGTGTGCAAGCAGTCACCCACACCAGTCCCCAGGCCCAGAGATTTCCAGTGGGCATGGTTCAGGAGACAGAAAAAAGGAACGATGGAAAAGCAGGTCTTTAGAAACCCTGTGTTGTACTGTGACCCTATTGGGCTGTTAAGAGCACAGCTATTCGTGCAATTTAGATGGCAAGCCACTATGGATACAAACACCTTTACACTCTGCAGATCTTCAGATTCAGAACTTTGTTACTTGAACCATCTCCAGAGCTGAACGTAATTGAAGTTAGGTAGTAATTAAATTCCTCAACATTGCATGCAAGTGTAATGTGTTAATAAAAAAGTAATTGCACCTTCATTGTTTCAGCAGGTTTGGCTTAATTACACAGCAGTTATACTTCTCTCTCACCGAGGGCTCTCCTTACCATCTGCTGATATTTAATTAATATATGCTAAATGTCCTACTATATTATTAAATCTCATTTAGAAGTGTCCTTAGTATCTCTGTATAGGACTGCCTATATTGCAGGAGAATGAGCAGGGACCTTGCCTTGTATTTAAATAATTCAGATAAAAGAAGGCTCATTAACGAAAGAGAGGTGTTATCTTTCGCACTAGAAATGAGCAAAACGGGAGGACAATTATTCCAGAAATGTAATGAAAACCTGGAGATTTCCCAGAGGTAAAATTTATCTAAAAATCCTTATACGCTACCAGATCTGACAGTCCTTTTGGCTGATGCAAGGCAACCCCACTAGTAGTAACTTTGTTGTTGCTCTACATCACATGAGAAAAACAACAGATTTGATTTTGGATTTGTGAACAAAATAGAGATAAATTTCCTTATACTCAAGGAACAAAAGATTTGCACTGGGACAGAACGTAAAATAAAGGATAAACCTTGTATTTAAGAAGCTCACTTCCCTGACAGTTTATTTTCTCCCCTTTGCAAAATATACCACGGAGATTTTTACATAAATTATTGCATAACTCAGCACATCAGTTAAAATATCCCTCCAAATGAAAAATGTATAAAAAATAGTGAGGTATAAACATATCAGAATCTTAAGCCTCAGAAACAAACACAATCGCCAAGATTTTTAAAATTGTCCATGGGTGAGAGGAAGAAAAGGAACAGAGCATCTAATCACTATTGGAAGAGAACTGGGAATCTGGTCAATTCAATTCACTGCTTTCATTTTTTCCTCACCAACTCCTGTGTTTCTGAGGAGTCCAGTTCCAGTAGTCTCCAGCAGAACCAGGATTTCCTATACCAGAACCCTCTGCCATAACGTCTCAGTTTACCATCCAAGCAAGAAGGTTAATTCTTTGTCATTACCGGGTAAGACCATGACACAGTTCTAGGTACCAAGTGCTGCTTTGCCCAGCAAACCGTCTAAGCAGAGCAGTGGTGGAAGGAAAAGGAATGGATGATATAGGGACAAGACACTAAACTTCCTCAGAATACAATCAGAAAGAACTTTTGCAAAATTAGAATTGAAATCAGGGAGAGTATCGAAGTCAAAGCCAACCCCAATAACCTACCTACTTCACAGCTTCCCTCTGGGACTGTGTTTAACAAGAGATATTAAAGCCTGGAAGAGTTATGAATGCAAATACATTCACTTACAAAATTATCTCTAATCCAAAATTCCTTTTCCATCTTTAAAAATACTGACTCGAGCCTCTTTTTTAATAATTCCAGGTTTGTCTCATATGGCCTCTTATTATTTTGCCAAAGCTGTTGTGAAGAATATTTCCTGCTGAATATAGAAGGCAGCACGTGCTCCTAACCAGTAAATATCATCTTGTACATGAAAACAATTAAGAGGATTTGAAGTCACCTCTCCTTGTATCTTACAGGTCTGATGCAAAAGGCATTGAGATGATTAGAAAAATTTCCATTGCCTACAGAAGGTTTCCATTATCTCTGTCCAAATAAATATAATTCCCAATGCTTCCTTTCCCCTTGAACGATTACACTTTCAATTAGTCATGCATATAAAAAGGAAGGACACAGAATTCTAATAAGTAAATTTTCTCAGTGCCCCTTATGAAGAATGTAATTAGATAAACCTATTAATAGCTAAACTACAAAGTAGTGACAAACTGCATGTCCATTCAGACCACAAGAGTTCCATACTTACAGACTAGAGAAAGTGAATGGTCTTCAATGAGCACAACAGAAGTGAATTCCATTCTGTTTGCATTTTAGCCAAACAGCAGGGGCTCTAAAAGCTCAACCACGCTAATGCTGCTTAAACTTACACGGATATTTATAGTCTTACCTCTGTAGAATTATCTCTAAACAGGTTCTGAAGCAGCTTCCACACTCGTGAGGCAAATTACAAATGAAATCCGGGAAGAATTGGCAAGCAGCTTCCTACAACTCTGAACAACTAATTATGTTACAATACCTTTCAGATGGCTTACACAAAATAATCTCTCTGATATTCAAGGAGTCGAAACTTTGTAGAATTTCCCTGATGATCTTTACTTGATACGCTTTGGGAGCCTCCTACATTGCACATTAATGCTGGAAACAGTTGTTGGGTTTTGTACTGCTTAATTCATTACTTTGTTTTACTTATGCACCTCCTACTCTCTGGTACAGAAATGTTTTATTTACAGAATTAAACCCTGGATATTGGTGGCTGCTACAGTCAGTAAGCAGGTATAAGTGCTAGCAGGCGAGAGACAGTGTAGAGAAATATTGGCATGTTTAATTAAATCTTAACTCCTGCTGGTATCACAAAGTTCTCTTAAGAAGCAGTGGACAAATAACTGGGATTCTGCAGGACGGTACTGTATATAAACCACTGAAGAGGGATTTGGAATTCGATTCTAGTCATGATGTTGCCATAGAGTAAATAGAACAGAACTACATTGTTAAAAGAGAAAAAATGTAAAAGTACCTCAATGTTGTAAGAGCCTTATTCCAATGCTAACAGTGACTCCGATGTTTCAGAGATTATGCTTTTTGTGCTATTTACTGACTTTACCCACCAACTGCAGAACAAGGTATCAGTTCAGTAGCCTTAACTACCTCGTGACGATACAGCAATAAACATCCTGGATGGCACACCAATGTCACCTGGAGGTTAAGGGTGTGCAAAAATGGAAAGATAATTTGCTTTCATCTGCACTATGCAGTGCATAGATGTCCACAGGTCCAAGGTTTTCTAA